>JAQGAZ010001903.1:0-22955 GCA_034692225.1 Polydesmus complanatus | reverse complement strand
GTATTATTTTGTTTTAATAATACTAATTGCGCTTGGTGATAAATAGAAAGATTAATAAAAATAAATTTCTTTGTATAATAATGATAAATAATTTGCCATACATCACTCACTTTATTTATACTACGGTAGTTTTTTTCTTCAAAACAAGAAATTCCTCTAATAAATCTTCTAACTTTTGTTTAAGCTATCAGTTACGATATTCCACTTAAAAACAAAGTTAGAATTTAAATAGAATAACAACAAAAGTTTTTTTTTTAAGAAAAAAAAAAAGTTGATCTATCTACATTTTTTTTGGATACCTACTTTTACTGTTAAAATTATTGAATTTCAATTCTTTTCAACAGAAAAAAGAAAAAAAAAACAACAACCACCAAAGGTCAAAATATGCAGGTGGTCAACCGTAAAGCGAAAGCACGCCCAATCATTACTGTATACGATTAAGTAATTTTATCATTAAAAAAAGCAATTTTGTTTTTACATTATTCGAAATTTATAGTGTAAAATTAGTAGATAGAGAGAAATATAATTATTCAAACTTCTCATGTGAAAATCGAAAGGGAATAATAATATCCTAAAAAAAACTGAAATTTTTGAAAAGGAAATTGAAATTTCTTCCCGAACAATAACTCGAGCAGCATGTGAATCGAAAACGGAAGCGTCTGGGATGGAAGAGAAAGAAAAACAGGAAGTTCGATGACTTTAACTTTTTTTTAATAAAAAAAAAAAACAAACTTGTATTTTATTATATAAACATCAATTTTCGCTCTCAAATTGATGCTTACCCCGACCCTATATAAAACAAGCAGAAGAGAGAGAAAGACAGCGGCTTTCGAATCCTTGAGAAAATAAACAAAACGATTCACCCACCTACATGTACGTGCGTACATTACGCAGCTTAGACGTATAGTGCACAATAAATTACCCGCATTTTACCTGTCGTACATCTCTACAGAAAAAAGGGTGGATACGTATATCGTATATAAATGGAAGGTGGGTGGTTAAATATATATTAGTTGAATTGCGCGCACACACAAATAAATACAGCATAAATAAAACGAAAATAACTTTTTTTTAAAAAAAAAAAAAAAACCTTCAAAAGATGGAACTCTTAAAAAAAAAAAAAAATGTGATCGAGTGATTTTAAAGGCACTTTTATAGCATCCCAACATGACATGTGTAAAATTCAAAAGTATAGTTATTATTTTTTAAATTGCCCATTCCCCAAAAATTATAAACAATATTGATAAGAAATTGTCTACATTTAAACTTCGTTGAGGATTCAAATTCCATCATTTAGAGGTTTCCTCCTCCCCCTACCTTTTCAAAAATGCATGAGACTACATGTATCTAATTTATTTTCGTTTATTTTCTTCTCGAATAAAAAAATCATTTCACGTGTGTATTTTCAAATGGGTAGACAGGTACACATACACACACACCATCAACTTTATTTATATTATTTTGTGACATAAACAAAAGGAGGTCGCGCTCGCTTTATAGAAAAGGGATTAATGGAAGAAAATTACATGCACATGAATATCCATCAAAACCCAGGGCGGTACCGGTACCGGGATCAAAGGAATTTACTCGTCCAATTTTATCCGGCGCTTATTTTCTCTATCCCTTCATCTATCTCTCATTCGCTTTATATTCGTCTAAAGAAAGGGAAAGAGAGAGTGAGGCAGGGAGACCCCCCCGAACAAAAAAAAAAAACCAAGCAAAATCCTGGTGATTTACGTATTTTCTCTCCTATCCAACGGCGCCCTACGTCGGATTTGGCATTTACAAGAATGACAAGAATGCACACACACGCTCTGGCTTAGCACTTGGCCTCACTAAGCTCGTGCAACATCTACAATACATTATTATTTAATAGTCAAATGCGAGACACGTTTTTTTCTATCTCTCTCGCTCTTTCTACTTCCGTTTTACTTCTCATTCTGCAATTTGCATACCGTTTTGATAAATAACCTCCAAACGCAAACGTGGATTTATGCGAAAAAAGAAAGAAAGACAGAAAAAAAAAATCCCCCTACATTAAATTACTAATATGATTAATTAGAAGACAAAGAAATGTAGCGGCGGGGGTCACGTGCCACGTCACAACACGCATTCGATTATTACCATTCATTAAAAAGAAGACGTTCGACAAATAATTCCTCATCTTCTTATCAATTATACATTTCGTTCTTTGAGCTCATCATCTGTTGGAGAATGTTTCCGGCGTTGCGGATTCTCATTTAAGTGGCGTCATCAAAATTTTTATCTCTCTCGGTTCTTCTTTGCATTAATGAATTTAATTAAATAAGTCGCTAACTCGGTTTAAAATTTTTTTTTTTTTTTTTTTTAAATCTATTTTAGGTCTACCGCTATTAACGAACTTTGCCACAACTGTAGATTAGCAATTAACACATTCTGTACAATAGATAAGATTACATTCTGACATTAAAATTTCATTTAAAATAATAATTAATTTATGAATTATTAATAATGATTTTTGTCGAACAATTTCTTTCATAATATTATAATAAATCGATAATTATTTTTTTGATCGGTTAAACTTGTCCCAAAACGTTGTAAACGTCATCGTGTCACGCAAAAGTCTATGACGACACATTTTTCATCAGCTTGGCAGAATTATTAATTTTTGTTAAGGCAATACTCAACCTTTTCATACAAGTCTCTCATCAATGTCATAAAGTCAAACACCTACGAAACATTTCGTAATCTCCATTTATCTCATTAAAAAAAAAACTTTTTGTTAATACTGTACAGTATAATAATTATTATTCTACGGTACTTGTTTTGCTAAAGCGGCGTTCCAAATTTTAATAGGTTTGCATCATTCGTAGCGTGGATTGCGTAATTTTACCATCCCTAGTCAGTTCGCGAGAGATAGAGAGAAGTGTAGGGGAGGGGTGAAGATGTATTCCCTGACACATTTTAGCTACTTGCTCCTTGCGTCAATAGCCTTCCGTTAGGTTACGTTCCCATCTCACGTAAATCGTGTGGTGACGAAGTGTCAAGAGAGCTGCACGCGCATAACAATTATAAAAAAAAAAATCGTGACGTATCTCGGACGTATTATTTAATTTGCTCACGTAATAGCTTAAGACTCCCTCACAAATCCTTCTTTAGCCGCGTCTTTTGAGTCGGCTTCTCGGCCCAATGACTCAACCAGAGAGAGAGAGGGAGGGAGAGGGGAAGAGCCGATGTAAGTTTTACGACCAACGTTTTACGACCGCGAATTAACTTAAATGAACGATACAAAATGATTTATAATAAACTGTTGAAGTGAAGTGAGTCAGTCGGGTCATCTCCTTCTCAGAGGCATTTTATTGTCTTGTCCATTTGACTAGGCTGGGTTGATGAGCCCAGTCTCCGAGAATGGCGGGGGGAAGAGATAGAGAGATGGAGGAAGAAAACGAATAAATATTGTTTTAAGAAATTTGAGAAAGAAGTGGCAAGTTAAATGAGATGACAAGACGGGCTTAAGTCTACTACGGCTGTGCGTGTAAACGGAAATGGGGAGTGGACTGGGGGGGGGGGGGGAAATGTCAATGTCCTGTTCATGTACACGCTTCGAAACACGACTTAATTTTATCAAATTTTTCCCCAGGAAATTTTATTTCTCTCGTTTCTTTTCCTCTCTCTCTCTCTAGTTTCTTATTTCCACTACCCCTCGATTCAACCCCTCCCATTATTATATCTACTGGGGGTGACCACCCCTCCCCTCTTTCCTTTTATTTGGAAATTCCGCGCAACAATGCAACTAAAATAGAAATGTAGGCGCCCTTTAACGAACATTAAAACTATATTTAACAAGTTCACCAGCAACTTCAATGGGTTATATTATTATAAAACTTTACATTCCAAAGAAATCACAGTGCCGTGACCCAACTTTTGCTCAACATACAGTACATTAAGCTACATTGTTTTTTTTAATAAAAAAAAAATAAATATAAAGTTTGTCGCCATCAATTTTTTTTTTATTATTCACGAGAAAAAAGTATGAGAAACGAGCAATAAAACGTCACGTAATATAAAGTACAATCAGGAATACTTTTGTCAAAAAAAAAAAAAAAGAAAAATTTTTTTTCTCGAGATTTTATAATTTAAAAAACCACGATTATTATTTAAAAAAATAGGATATAATTATAATACAGTACAGAACTATATTCCAAAGAAAATTGATTCTTAGTCTCAATTTCGGATATCAGAGTGGAACTGTAGGCCTACTTCGATATTTTAAAAATTATTGAGAAAATAAAACTCAATATTTTAGTTATGCAAATTAAAAATACAATAATAATGTTTAATACCTGATAAAAAAATTTTTAACATTTGTGTCGTCATTTTTTTTCTTAGTTTTTTTTTTTTTTTTTATGTGCATTGTACAGTAATGGGTCACGAATAAAAATGTGAGAAATAAAAGCAAATAAATGACCACTTAAAAGCAAATACGTGTACTAACAAAAAAGTCGAAATTTTTTTCTATTAAAAAATAAATAAAAAAAAAAAACCAAGAAAAAGTTTACCGGAAATAATATTACAATTATTATAAAGCCTTTAAAATGTTTAGGTAAACAATAAAAGAACTTTGCTAAAAATAACACGCAATAAACTCGTGCATCTAGAAAACAGTCTCAAAGATTGGTATTTTCCGTTGAAAAATGACAACGCTATTGGAATGACAATTACCGTATAATATACGTACACGAGGCGCACAATTTACAGGTCCATTTCCTCTTAGCACGTTTGCTGGCTGTTATTTACCCTTCGGAATTAAATTTCTTATTTATTTCCCCAGAGCGGGCGCATGGTGACAGACCCGGCTTAACCCACATTCTTCCCTCTTTCTCGTTTTAGGTGTTTCGCCGTTTTCAACTTGCACGCGTTCGCTCCGATTTCCTTCGTGCGATTTTCTTCACGATTAAATTATACCCTGAGAGACTAAAAAAGCTATAATTACCACCCCTGTTACCTTTTCCCAACTAAAATTTCAATGTTACGCGTGCCGAATTTTTTAAATACACAACTATTCAAATAATAAACAATCGGCAATCAATAGCAGTCATTCTGTCTAGCGAACAAAAATCCAGCCCCGCCTCGTTAAAATTAACCCAAATTATTATTTAACGAGTCAAATTTTCGTAACTTAATACGAGAGCCGAAAATGATTATCAATGGCGTGGGGAGTAGAGAGAGAGAAAAATGTTACATAATAGCTCGCCGGAAGTGGCATTCTAAAACCAGCCAAAACATTCGTAGAAACTGCGCCAATATCATTCCGCAACCTCGAAAATATTTACCGCCGTCGGTGTTGTAATAATAATTCCACCAGACAAAAATAAAATAATAAAAATAAGACACACTTTATTATTAATTGAAGTAATTAACGTAAAATACGATAGAAAAAAAAAAATAAATAAAAATAAGAATGACATTAATTTTTTCCCGGATGCGAAAACTGTTTTGATGTCGCTATTCATCTCATAATCATCACAATACAACGTTAAATTTAATTTATCTCGGTCGTCTCGTACGGACTCTTTCTTCTCTCTTCTTCTTATAGTCTACGAAGCGCCATTCCAATTATTATTTTAAATTAAGAATGCATTAGGATAATTATTAGCCATCCTGATATAACAAAACTGGCGAATGGGATTGGCAAACGGCCATTTTGCATCTACTCGTATCTAGCAATAACAACGTTTATTACACTGGATCAGATTTCGCTTTTATATTCTCGGCATTAAACGATAAACTAACTACACTTTTCACGTTTCAGTTTTATTGCCGTCTATTTTTTTTTTTTTTTTAAAGTATACAACTCATAATGAATTGCTTTTTATTACTCCGTATTATTTATGCAGACTAATTTAGGATCGAAAATATGCGCGTGTACGGTACTTTAAATATGCAAAAATAGCACCAAAAAGAAATTGCTAAGAGAAATTCAATTGAGCCTGTTCACTTTAATTACTTGAAGAAGAAAAAATATATATACCCGTTAATATTTATTACGTTAATCACGAATTTTATTCCGTTACATTCCATTCTCCACCTCTCTTCCGTCTCTGAAATTTAGAACTTATAGTTTGACCCGGTGTGAAAACGTCAACCCTTCTCTGACGCTTTCTCGAACTAGAATTAAAAATTCGCCTTAAGGGGGGAAAAAAATTCTTTTTTGTTTCTTATAAATTAAGTTTGCAAAGGTCACGTGCGAAAGAGAGAGAGAGAGGCATGAGCGCTTTCAACGCTCTCCTTGCGCGATACACTACGGTAGGTGGGGGGGGGGGGGGATGGGTGACGGGGAGATTCGCTCAATTTATCGTCTTAACACGAATATCAATCGCGCAGTGGAAGGCGTAGAACGCGGAAATTACGCTCGCTACACTCTGGCTCACACGAGCTAGACTGTATTTATTTAGATATCGATGTGACGTTTGATGTGAGTGAAACAGAAACAACTAATCCAATCAAATGTAATCTCCGTCTTACACGCACGCGCAAACTTCCACCCAATTTACCTCCCGACCCCATCATCGCGCTACCACCATCATCATCCATGAACGCCAGCTCCAACATCGCGCCGAACGAAAATCTACCGTCGTCAGTTTCCTCCACACGCTGAGAAAGACGAAATAGAAGAAGAAAAAAAAAAGTAAATAAACATACAGTAACCCCTCCTGAGCTCATCATCCCATCCTCGCTGTGGGGTCATGTAGTTCACCCAGACCAAACCCTACTCAACATTAAAACACCGCAGCAGGGGACAATTACTTGCCTTTATCTCGCTAACACTTTCAATATTTCTTCTTTGTCTTTTCTAAGCTCGAATACTAAGTACACATTTCCGGCGCGATACCTTCATTCCACATGTTATTAAAAATAAATATATCAACGGGTAAAATAAGAACATCCTTCTTTTTTTTTTATCTTTTATCTTTTAGAAAAGATTAAATGATTTAAATTGCCATGTTTGCATTATAAAAATGCTTGTATCGATCACTCATTAGATTACTGATTATCTGATAATTATATTTCTCGAATTTGCAAATTCTGTTCCACTTAAAAACTGCTGTTTCTTTAAAACAAAGTCTGTTACAGATAAAAAAAAATATATATTAAAATAAAATTGTAACGTGTGATTTATGTGTCGTGCTATGCCAGCAGGGAAAGGAACCACGGGAACCTCATATCCAAACCGGAAATATGTTGGGATGGCGTGATTTCCAGTGCAAAGTTTGAGAGATAAGAAATCCGCTGTGAAAAAATAATAATAAAAAAAAAAAAATCTCCCCCGAAAACGAAACGTCTTTATTTTTTTAAGAATTTAACGAGCTGTGGCGGAAACGTCATCACCAGGGATTTCCGAATGAATATGCCGAGTGGGGACCACATGTCCAGCCTTTGTGGTCACCGACTCACCGCCGTCATTTTTTCCCCCTCCCTTCTCAATATTTTCCACTGTTGGGCTTTATGACTCGTGAGCATATGGGTAGGGCAGGGCTCGTTGTACACTTGTAATTGATTCAATCTCCAGCTTGCAACGCGTTTTTAATTACGCTCGGCATCCTCGCAACAAAAGCCACGCAAGGGCGAAAACGTTAACAAGCAGACGATCAAATGTCACCAAATATCAGGTCAAAGGCCAACTCGTATGCCGCAAATACATCCCCCGATAAACTTCTCTCTATCTCCAAATGTGCAGTAAATAATTATTAAGACCTCCCCCTCTCTTCATTCACAATAATTATCATCCCTCGCGATTATGGTACACCCATTCCTTCCTTTTTTTAAAAAAAAAAAATTAACGAATTAAAATAATATTTCCTTCCATCAATTCATTACCACGTTTTATCAGATAAATATTATCACAACAACGAAATAAAAGCGCAATTCGAGATTGGAAGAAAAAAAAAACATTAATTGAACAGATGCATCGTCAGAAAATAACGATCGCTCATCCCTTCATTTACTTGAGCAGTTAGTTAATTAACCGACGAAACGCTGGACTTTCCTGTCACCTGACAAATTACGGCGATAAATAAACTTATCAGTACTGTACATGTATTCCTTTTCACTCGTAATTAAGTCGCTGATCACGGTTGAAGATGAAAATTATGATTTACGAGTGCACCTTTACTACGGTATATTGTTTATTTTCACCCCCAAAAAAAAAAAATTAATCAAATCCATGTTTTCTAAATGGATGTATACGATAGCTACTACAGTGCAAACTTTTATCCGATAAACAAATAGCTTATCGTTTTACGTTATCAAGTTGGAAGTAAATAAAGGAATCGTTTTCATTGATACTGCAAAAATAAAAATAAACTGAAAAACGCTTTTATCAAAAGTAACGTACGATAAACATCTCAAATAATAAATAATTATTCAAATGACTAGCAAAATTCTATTGTTGAACGAAAATTAAAACCGAGAAAATACAGTGAGAAACAGCCTACGTTTATATGAGAAAATCGATTCATTTTTCTTTTCGAAAAATATTCCATTCTGTAATAACAAATTTCTTATAACAATACAAAAAATTAATTCGTTTTAATTGTGTACCAAATGATATGTTATCAAAATATTAGCTGAAAAATGTAATTTCTTTTTAACATTTTGGAATTGAAACATTACTGCGAAATATAGGTGAAAGGGTAGATCGTTATCAGAAAGCTGTTACGTAATACGAGTGATCATCTTAACTGATTGCCATATAATACTGCATACATGTACAGTACAAATATATCACGTTTATTTATTACTATATAATACAATAACAAAGTCTCTCCAAACAGTAACCTACAAAACGACCGTGAGTAATAACTGCACCTAAAGGCGGTTCCACAAATTCGTTGTAGCCTACGTGGGCGAATGTTTGATGTGCCACAGTGAACAGAAATTAACTCTCGACCTTACGCGTTAGTTTTTATGGAACCTCCACACAATACTCAATTGTTTGCGGAAGCAAATGACCTCTATCTTTAATAAAAGTTTTCATAGACAAAGTGAAAATTCGATTCAAATACTGCCGCGTCTATTTTTACCAATTTTTAGAAACCGAATACAATTTGGTGTTTCAAAATCTCATTTTTTTTTTCGACTTGTGGAATATCAAAAACGAGCGATGCAAATGACACTGCGCCGGACAAACAAACCACGACAAAAAACATGAATACCATGCGCTTTATGGTTGTTCCGCGGCGCACGTGTGTCAGTGAATATTCATGCCGTCCAAACCTTTTGTTTCACTCCTACACATCTCTTCCATATAAAAGACTGACCCATATTATGGTTAGGGCGAGTCTGCGCAGTGCGCGTCACACTCTCGCACATGACATCTCATCCATGCATTACAATCTCTCGTACACTAGAATACGAAGCTTGAAATTGCATGGTGGATTCACTCGTACATCATCCATCGAGAGAGAAAGACCATCCACCCCCACAGCTCATAACACCACTACCACCACCCTCAAATCTCCACGAATAAATTTCAATAATAATCATGCACAAGTACGCAGACGCCACCTACGCCACGCCGCGCTCATCCCTCCAAAATACATAAAAATAACTAGACATAAACAATCAACTATCTTTCAACTTGTTAGGTCCTTCCCATTTCTCCCTCCACTACGCATTCCATTGGAGTGGAGGAAAATGTGTGACAGAGGCAGTGTCGGTGGCCTAATTTCATATTCAACATGGTCTCGACATTTCTAGGAACGCAACGTCATTCCACCCCAACCCACCTCCTCAATTTTTTCTTTTTTTTTTCTCCTTTTATATTATTATTAAAATTTGTCACAATACAGAAAAAATAAATAATTATCATAATACAGTGCAGTAATAATCAATATTAAATTTTGCAGTTTTTTAAAATAAAATGTCATATTTTCTCATGACTATTTTTTGTCCGCACTTTCTAAACGGGGGATGTACATTATATAATGGCGAAAACATTACAATCATTGGTACCACTTTTTTTAAAAAAAAAATTTCGTTTCCCCCCCTTCCAAAATCAACAGTCACAAAATAAATAATATTAAATCTATAATCATTGCTCACGAATATCTAGACTACTGTACATGTACAGCGAGCATGCCCACTCACGTTGTTCTAATCAGATAAACAAATAATTTCAGTTAATTTTTTTTTTTTTTTAAAGAATAATTTATGAAAGCTTAAATGTTAAATTGGACAGCGTGTCATTTAAAATTAGTTAACGCTTGGCTCTAGAGGATGTTTACACTACTGCCTTTTGAAACATAACTCAAAACTTTGTGCGAAAAACCCTATCAAGTCGAGTGGTTCCTCCCTTTAATAATTCACTTGTCATAATTATAATTTATTTAATTTTTAATGTAACAATAATAATTAATGATTGCCGTTGATATAAAAAAAATTAAAAAAGCAAAAATAATAATAAATTTCAATGGTAATCGTAGCTGAATTAGCATATTATCAAACACTGTTTCTACGCCACCAAAATTCTTTCTCGTTGAGTCGTTTTCCTCCCCCGAGAAAGTTTTCAACGTACGAAGCTTTTCCCATCCGCTGCTATTAAATTCCTTTTGCAAAACTAAATTAATCCTACTAAACTACATTTGACAACTGCACTTCCTTTAATCATTCGCCGCGCGCCACTCTACGAGTCTATAATGCATAAAATGGTGTGCGAGAGAAGAGAGTGTGGATTTTGGTGGACTGGAAGAGACGAGGACAACGACAGCGGTTTTGTTGGTAAACCACTCGCAACCTCAGGCAATTTAAAATTCTCGGCGAGTGAGTGTTGAAGGGGAGGAAAATAGGACGTCAAACTATATTAACAAATTCACATGCGTCATCTTCATCTAATTTAACGTTGATCGAATGTGTTGGATGAACAATACGGGAAAGCATCGATAATTCTTCCCCCAATGGACCGCCCTCCCCCATCCACTATCCAGCTGAACGGAACCCCCTCGTTAGAAATCGAAGACGAAGAGAGGATGAGTATCGATCGCAAATCATTTCGGGACGACTAAATCCGAGGTATTACACTGGCATTAAGATGTTGGGGTGGGGGGAAAGCTCGTAATGGCGCCTGCGCGGTAACGCTTCCGGCGTACCCAACAAACCTTGTAAAACTTGACGTTGTATCTGTTTACACTGAATTATTATCACGTGCTCCTCAGCCTCCCGCGCAATTATTTACTTTTAATAAACATTTGATATCCTCCCCCGTCAATGATGACAAATCCTATCAATTTCCGGCTACTTATCAACTTCGCGCGGCACCACTCTCAAAAATTATTATCAATCTATAACTGGATGGGTGTGTGGGTGTGTATTAATTTCTCAAGAGTTTAAAAGTAGTTTCTGAGAATGTAGGAAATAATAATTATTGCTTCGACTTAAATTATCGATCCGTAAAAAAATCAATCTTGAATATTAGCACCATTTGTTTCCCAATTAAAATACATGCGCCGAGTTTTATCATTTAACACTTTTTTTTTCTTTTAAGTTTTTTGTTTTCCTTTCTAATTATCATCAACATTAGCGCATTATGATAGCATGCATCTATTTCGAAATTATTAAAAAAAAAAAAATGTCATTAACTAAAAAATATAAAAAAAAAGCGGGAAGAATATTTCAATACATCATTCTTTTCTGAAAAAAAAAATTACCCATGCTTAATAATTATAATAATGTAGAGAGAGAGATACAGTAGGCTGTAACACCTCACCCGTAAATATATTTGAAAAAAAAAATTAATAAATAAAGCGGGGGGAAAAAAGCTTTCTCATTAAAATATAAGCTCGATTAAAATTAAACTTAATTAGAATCATTTCTGAAACTAAAAGCGAACATCATTAATGACTTTCATTAACAAAAAAATATTAACTCCCCCTTTTTGTTATATATATATATAATTTTAAGGTTAAATATCAAAAAAAAAAAAAAACCAGAAATAATAAATAAAATTGAAGCTTAAAATGAAAAATTGAATGATGAAAAGTTGTCTTTTAAATTATAATATATATCCGGCATTGCTAAGTCGATAGCAAAAGTGGGCCATGGCAACATAAAATTTAAAAAAAAAAAAAAATTTTTTATTTTTTTTGAAAATGAGATTCTTGAGCATTATCTTGGCAAATGTATAGGTTGGTATTGGTTATAAGTGTGGTAGGGATGGAAGGGGGTGGGGTGTACGTGAACGAATGTCGGTGTTGAGGGCAAAGCCTATCTGACATTTAGTAGTAAAAAAAAAAAAAGAAGGTAAACGAAAGGAATTCAGTAATAAGGATGAAGTTTCATTTACTACATGAATCCATCTCGTGTGATTCAATTTCCCTCGCACCACCTCGCCCACACCCAGCGAACAACAACATTCACTCACCATAATTACAACTCTTCATTTTTTTCATTCTCTTTAGGTATGCAAGATCTTGTAACCGAATATATTTTAAATGAAAAAAAGAAATAATAATAATAAACGTGCGCTACGAAAAGTTAACCCAGATACAGAGAAAAAAAAAATCCACTGTAAATAAAGAATGAAAAGGGGTAATTTCTACTTTCAGCCTCATTATGATTTGCATTCGGAACTTCTGCTTATTTACAATTATTAAATGCGGTACATGTACTTGTTTATCCTGTCCTTAACAAATATTAAAAATTCCGCAACAAATTGCTGCTTGTTCTGAAATTACGAGGTATAGAGGACACTGAAACCTTTGAAGAGAAAATAAAAAACAAAAACAGACTTAAATGTGCGCTGAATACCCTTCATTAAGTTCGGAAGATTTAGGTTTCTACACTATTTGTCACCGTTTGTTTCGTAAACAACCCACCAGAATTTATCTATTCTACTTTATTAATATAAATAAACAGCTATTCTCTTCAACGTATCGTTTTCTTTCGCTCTAAAATACCGTATAATCAACTAAATTAAATTAATTTTTTCCCAGCAATAATAATAATAGACAAGAGCCAATTAAATTAGAGCAAAATTAATACGAGATTGTTTAACGAAAGATTCTGATAACTTTCTTTCCTCGCGTACGGAATTTCTTCAACAAAATGAAATCAACCGATATGAGCCCGGGCTTAATACAGCACTCCAATCTCAAGAGAGCCTTGAATAAAAGCAAACTAATGATGCCTAAGAAACTCTTACCAAAAATTACGATAAAAATGCAAACTTTTAAACAAAAGGTAGAAATATTCAAGCTCTTCTCAAGTTTGGCTTTTATAAATCACAAAAAAAAATGTCATTCGAAGGTACCGCGCACGGAAAATTATAAATATGTCAAAATATGATTTGCATTATTAATTTTTCGATCATCTGAAATAAAATTGCATCAACCATGTAAGATTTCCATCAATACAGTACCTAAGTGTACATACATATGTGGACAATGTATAGTAGTTGTAATCCTCTCAAGATTTGACCAACAGACATTGTCTTTCTCAGGATTTGATTAAATCCACCAATGTTTCTTTCAAGCATTGGTGGTTTGTTGCGCCAGATAAAAATAAAAAATTGGAACGAGTGACAGTGACATCGTTCCACAAAAAGTTTTCCCGCACTGTGCTCCAATGTCACGTACCCAATTTAAATTTTATGATTTTATTTATTTAAAAAAAAAAAATGGTCTTCTTTCATAATTTTTACATTGTTTGTAATTAGGCGTTGTTGATTATGCACATTCATGAATTAATAAATTAAGAAACACTTAGTAAATGAGGACATTAGTCTAATAAACTAAGTGCTTGACCAAAATACGCCTATACAAGTCGAGATGATTGTGTCAGTGTCCGTCCTCAACCTCGTTAAAACCACCCGCTCCGGTATCACGCGTCCTAGCTGTCGCTTGTCCGAAGGAATTTACGTCTTCTAAAACCCCTCGTAATCTTCTTGCGACAGTAGTACACACATCAATCGCTATTTATTTACTGCATGTTCTTGGAATTGATAATCAGCTTCCAACCCGTCAACACATCAAAACTCCTTACTAGGCTATCAAAATACTGTATATAAATCTCTTCGATTCAACCTTAGCCCACTGAATAAAGTTGATATCTTCGAACCAACTGTTTCTCACATACATTAATCGAGTTTTAATTGTCAGATTAAATTTATCAGCGGAGGTATAAGTTTTCTCATCAAGGGAGCAAAGAAAAACAAAAAAAACTCTTTTAAAGAAAAAAATTAATAAAAAAAAAGTTGACCTTAAATTTTTCGAGAGATGTAAAAAATTCGGAAAAGAGACTCCAATTCTATTAAAATGAGGGGAGGGGATAATTTCCTGACTATTTAACATTTTCACATTTGCGAGAGAGTGATGGACGAATTGCGTGAGCAGACTATTTAAAACCTATGCGATATTAATTCAAGCTTACTAATCATCCAATTACAATTTCCGAGCCCCAATGTTCGAGTCAACGAGCAGTCACACACTAAAACCATTTCGAATTAAAGTATCCAATTACAGTTCAAGCAAGGCTGGCATTTCAAAGAAAAAGATATCGGAGAGAAAAAAAAAATTAAATTAAACTTTAAAACATATTTTTTTTTTTTTTCCTAAAATTTAAAATAAAAAAAAAAAAAAATAACTAGAAAAAAAGAAAGAAACCATTGAAATTTGTAAAGAAAAAAAATATATAAGATTAATTGGAATTACAGCCGAGCCGACATTTTTTTTCTCGGTCTCTTCTGGATATCCCAGACATACCGTAATCCGAAGACTGCCCTACTTATAATTGATTAACCGTCACGTGACACGTCATCACATAACAAATTCTAGAATAGCTAGAAAGAAATAAAAAAAAAAGCGGAATAGTCAAATAAAAAAAAGACTAAACAGTTCTTTCTCAACTTGAAATAGAGTGGGGAGGGGGAGAGTAAAAGAAAAAGAAAAAAATCTTTTCGGATATAAATCCAAAGTGAGCGAAATATTCCTATCTCTTTCTCGCGTTTACAATTTTTATTTGCGGGTTTCTCTATCTCCCTCTCTCTCTCTCTCTGTTTGGCAATGTCAACATACACACACACTGTGCCAGCCACTTCTCGCTGAATTTCAAAATAGGGAAAACAATTTAGAAGCCATTCCCAAATATTGCAAAACGATCAATAGAAGAAAATGTAAGAAACGAACAACGTCAAAAAAAAAAAAAAATGCGAGCGTAGCAGTATAGTTACTGTAGTTGCCACCCGCCCCACATCATATATTGATTCCAGACCCCGAGCCACCTTCATCACCAAATCGTGGGTGGATGTGCGGCATGGGTAAAAACGACGGATGCAATAGCATTTGCATATGTTTTAGCACCTTCCTTTTTTTTTCTTCTTCTTCTTCTACTTTTTCTATTACTCAAACGTCCTACAACTTTTACGGCTTTATTTACTCAACAGAGCAACCTACGATGAGAGAAAATATATAAACAGTTATATAACAGCCAAAATACTCTCTCAGAGTGTGAGAGGAAATGGAAAATGTGACTGGGCAAAGTTTAGCCATCAGAGGACGAGCAAAAAAAAAAATAATATGCAGATGAATTGACGAGTCAAAGTTTGTCCATGGAATACACATCCATAGAATGTAAAAAGTACCGGTAGTTCCAAATCATAGAATCAAAACAAAGAAAAGTTAGTGGCCGACACTTTGATCCGTACGGGATAATTTTGCACCAGTCAGAATCCTAATATTATATAAAAAGCTAAAACTCGGCTAAAGCTTTATACACTAGTCTCTTTTGCCACGGGGAAATCGTGGAAAAGATAGTACTCCGTAATAGGTAGCTTAGTTCCATGCCAGCCCTCAAATGCTGGGTGCACGAAAATCATGGCTCCCACATCCTGAGTCGGGGCCTTGGAGAAACGTCGAGCTTACGAGGCGCGAATTTTTTTTTGGATAACGTGGCAAACTTGCCTCTTTTTTTTTAGTTTTAACAAAAAAAAAAATTTCCAAAAAAAAAATTTCCAAAAAAAAAATAAAATCCAAAAAATTTTTTAAAATTAAAAAATTTTTTTTTAAAAACAAAAAAAATTAAAAAAAAAAAATGTTTCAAAATAAATTTTTTTTAAAAAACAATCGTTGATCCTCCTGGGATCATATGCAAAAGGTGGTTTTGGAGATGTTGATGCGCACCCAGTTTATATGTGCCTGTCGAAAGACAGGCTTCCACCTAGTTCAATATAAAATGCTGTATTTTATACAAAGTTACATCTGGTGTCCGCATAGTTACCCTGAGTGACTGTAGCTTACTCTTTCAATTTACAAATACACGCTCGGTATACTGCATTAAAAAAAAGGCAGCGGACTTTTTTAAAAAAAAAGCTTCTCATTGAGACTATCGTTATACTGAAAAAGTAACACCCATTGAGACTTTCGTTGTAGCCTACATGTACATGTACTGAGAAGTTAATAAAAAAAAATACACTACTTTTTGAATTTGAATAATGTTTCCAAATCCAATGGCGAGATAACTTCACCTGTCACGCTTTCAAGTACATTCCATAATAATTTTTACATTAAAACACTTGCAATCACATGAAGTTATTGCAAAACCGGAAATTAAAAGTTTCAAAATTTGGAGTCCTACGGTATAGTAATATTTCGTTGCCAGCAGACGTATAAATTTGGCGAGCACATATTGATTGAAATTATTAGTAGCAACAAAAGAGATGATACATAGTAATAAAAGAAATGAAAATTACTCAAGCAAGATTTAGTAAAACGCCTTTTTTGGAATAAGATCAAAACGTAAACGACAACAATCGTCCCCCACCGTTCTTACAAACCGAGATCAACGCAAAACGAGATTTAAATAAAAACTAATTTTGTAGATCAAAAAAAAAAAACTAACAGGATCACTGTACTGTATAATAATATTTATTATTGAAAGTGTAAACTCTGCTCGTGGTTGTTATTCTCGTACCGTGTAAAACCGTCTTACACCGAGCACAATATTCCCACTCGCAGTGGAAGGTGAAGGCAGAGAAGTGAATCTCTACAAAAAATAAATATAATAATAAAAAAAAATTGGATGGCGTAAGCTAATACCTGATAGCATCGTATGAAATCTGTTTTTAGTACACAACATCTTCCCCGCTCTTTTTCCGACCTTACGTGTTTGGAGATCATCTGGAAATAGTCTCCCGCCTTTCTATTTTCCCTTCGCCTTCGTTTTCTATCTCATTCCACTAGTACCGGTACAGTACACTCGTGCTGTAACAGAACTGTTAGATAGGAAAGTGAAGGCGACCGACACTAACTCCATCCTACCTTTCACCCTCGACCGGTCTAGTGTAATACTGTCAACAAAATTAAAATTCCTCGTTCCATTTACCAACCCAAAAGAACCCACTAAGCGCCATTTTTTTTACATCATCGTAACACCGTGTAACTTTTGTATCACTTCGTCCTGCATATATATTTTTTAAAAAATTAAATTACCTTATTTTTTTTTATTTTATTTTTTAAAAAAATGCGTGTAATGTTTATTGAAAACGCATCTTGAACGCAAACTACTATCTTTCTTTATCGAGAGATGGTTGTTGTGAAAAAGATCGAGCTTTTTTTTTTGTTTTTTGTTCGATAATCGGATTCATGAACCTAAAACCCGAATAAGTAGGCAAATGTATTCCAACCTCCGAGTCAGAATTATCGAGAGAAATCACGTACCGTAAACCTATTTAAAAAGAAAATGTCAAAGCCATACCGAATAAGGACATCATCGCCTGCGCAATATACTAGTAGTACTCGAACAACCAGTCGCTTTTGGTCAAACTATATTCTTCAAAATGCATGGTACTTCACTTTTTATAATGTACTATCACACATGCACACTCTCCTTGGGGTAAAATATATTTTATTTTCGATTTCGAAAAGATTTAAATCGAATTTAAAGATAACCCAAAAAAAAAAAAAATAAACAATAATTTTTCTATATAAAAACAAACTCTAAACGAAAATTAACATATAGTATTTAATAAATTTATATGCACTGTATCGGAATTTTTAAAATTTTAAAAACCAAAAACGCTATTTTTTGTTACAATCTGCAAGAATTTCAGCATTAAAAAACCAGCTCATCATCGCAATCTAACTTTTAAACTTAAAAATATAACCCAGTTAGAACTAAAATGCACACTCGTGAAGCCGATTATGCCCTCGGTTAATTGTTTCCACGTCTCGTCAGTCTGCCGACCAGAATAAAAATCCTCCCGAGAATTCTATCGCTGGCCAGCAGTTGACCGAAGCAAAGGTCAATCGGTTATAAAACGCATCGCACGTGCATGCATTTAGCTCAGCAATTTATCGCGATAAATATCAACTCCCAGAAAATGAGTGTCCAAGAAAAAAAAAAGGGAGGGAGAAGTGAAAAAAAAAAAGCGTAAAGAAAAAAGAAATCAAGACAAGCTATCAAAGTCCCTCGGAGTATAGATTTCGCACTCCATCTAAAAACATACTGCAAAAACCATCCACGCTGTTTATTTATCTATTACAGTCTAAATGTCCACCAATCCTTCATACACCCTGCCACCCCCACCGTTACGAGAAGAGAGAGAGAGAGAGAGAAAAAAAAAAAAAAAAAGAAATGGTGCCATTAGTAGAAATGTCAACGAATTTGACTGAGTTTTTTTACACTCTTCTTTTCCGAAATATCTTCAAACTTCGCCCTCATCCTATTGTCTTTTTATATAGGTTTCTGGAAGGCAGGAGAGATAGAAAAAAAAGTATGTTTTAACACAATAAAGCCGCCTTGTCGGCCGCACAAGCATCCTTCTGCCTCGCGTCTACTCAATCACAGAGGAAATGCCAAAGAGAATGGCATTAGCACTTTTATAAGAAGGGGAAATTGTCACCCCCCAACTCTCTCTCTCTCGCATTCACCGCACCACCCCCTTCCATCATCATCATTGCACACGCTGCTTCCGTCATCAATTCCCATTTGTTGACGAGGGAAACAAATAGATTTCGCAGCAAACGACTGCTTCATAACGTTATATTTATATATATAAAAAATTTTTAAAAATCGTTTTTTCGTGCTTCTATTCTACCCCACCCTCCCCATCAAAAACCCTCAAACAACAGCCGCAAATGTGCTAAGTAGAGATGGTTGCGGAATAGAACGAAACCACTAGCGATATGTACTCAAAAACAAATTTTTCAGTCGTTTATTTCTTACTTTCATTCCCGCCCACCACAATCTTCATGCTTCTTTCTTTTCATATTTTTAAAAAAAAAAAAAAAAAAAGAACCCGCAGTAATTTAATTTCAAAATCTCGTATTATTCTATTCACTACACTCGAAAATGGTTTCAAATTAACTTCAGTCGGACGGAAAGTTATCCGCCCAAAAATTTAGTTAAAAGCTACATACCCATAGTAAAATACGTGATTTTAATTGCGTACAAACTTAGCTATTCCAGGCAGTTAGCCGACGTATTTCTTTGATCCAGGATTTGTAAAAAGCTACCAACGTGCAAAGGTATCCCCAATGGGTTGACAGCATTCTATAGAACTTAAATTGTTATTTCTATGCATTAAAAGCTTGAAATCTCAGTACAGTACATTGTCCAATTGATCAAAAATGAAATGCTCATAATTTACCATAGAGCTTCGTAAACTAAATAATATTGCGCAATAGATTAAATTTAAAAATTTCACGAATTATTTCGTTCCTCTTAAATACTTGTAGCAACTATTAATAGCAAAAATGCGGTAGAAATGTCGATAAAACGTTAAGCATACTGAAGGTACGCATTGTACAGTATTTAAAAATCCTTACTTCTGACGCCAATACAGCTTCAGGAATAAATTATTAATTTCCTATTTTGGCTGTTTATGATTATACATACAAATTTAAATTCTTACGTCATGAGAAGTGCAGTTAAGCATAAAAACAAAAAAAAAAACTTAACCACAAAAACTCTTATTTACTTAAATTCTGTCTACGAAGTTGCGAAGAACCTTAAAAATTTTTTAAAACTTTTGCTGTTAGTTCATCTCATAAAAACAACTTTTCTACTACGATATATTTTTTGTACGAGAATTATTATCAACGATAAATTCAAGTAAATTTAATTTACCATCAAAAATGAACGTGGTGAAATAATAAAATATGCGCACAATTCTATATTAACAAGTGTAAACCTACAGTATATGCGGATAATTATTTTAAAAAAAAAAATTATCTTTATAAAAAATACCTCAAAGAAATAACGTTTTACCGGTATCGAATTAATCTCAAACGGTTTGTGTACATGTTCATTAAAATTTACTACCCGTTCTTAATGATACGGGCTGTACCGGTACTTCTATTAAACTCGTAATATGAAAATCACCGCAAACATTTTTCACTCCTATATTCAAACACCTGATTTGTCGGCGTTCATCGAGTTTCTTTTTTTTTTCTTCTCTTTGCACGTTACGGATTCCAATTTTTCCGTCTAATTAGTCTTAATCTTCTATTTCGTCGCATTTCCATAGTACTAGACCCAATCATAAACACGAAAAATGAAAAATATCCTACTTCCTAATGCACGGCAGTAAATGAGCTCGAAAAAGTGTACATCGAGAGACGCATACAGCAGCAGCAGCACACGTGTTGCGTGTCAACTCGCGTGCAACGCAGTTAACAGACATTATCTTGACAACAAATATTTGCCCTCATTTTATACGCTAATTAAGATGCGTAATTTATATACAAGACCAACAAAAAAAAATATATATATATATATCAAACACTTCTTAAGTTGTTCACCCCCTACGACGCTTACGTTTCCAAATTAAGATCCGACCAAGTGTTGATGTGTTGTCTGAGAAATCTTTAACAATCTCACGGAGTACGCTTACGAGAACATTAAATACAACTGCTAAAACAAGTTTTTAAGATTTCGCGCAACGATTAAAAAAAAAAGTATTTTCTAAAAATGTTCCTCAAAAAAAAAAACCAACAATTTTGGTGTTTACATTCAAACACCTACACTCAGACCCAAAAAGAGTTACGGTACCCTCCAAGATTTTGTGGATAAAAACAGCAGTCGCTTCACGTTGAAAATGGGATAAAATCAAACGCTGATGAGGAAATAAATCTACATTAAACTTACACAACAAATATTACAAACCATTACTAAAGTAATTAATGAATGCAAAAAAAATAATAATGAAATTTGAACTTTTAAAATAAAAGTCCGTTTGAAACTTACCCTGATAACAGTTGGTAGTAGCTTTCGACCTTGAAGTATAATGGCTTCTTGTTTCATAAATATTTAAGAAATTGATATTTATCAATGTTTGTTTGTTTTTTTTTTTTCTTCTTCTTCTTTTCCGATGAGTTGAGCCTTGTGAGACCTCGTTGATTTCGTCAATAAGTCATGCTCCCGCTATTTCAAATACCAATTCGCGAGTTTACTAGCTTTTTATGACAACATTTTTTTTTTTCCTACTTTTTTTTATCACTACTATATCTAGCGTTATGTATAATTTACACTTTATACATTTATACTTTTCTAATACTAACACTCGCGGAAAGTTATTACCTTAAGAAAATCAGGGGGGAAATTCGTTCACGCGTGCGCTTTTTCAATGCTCAAAGCGACACATTTAATATTCAATTCCGAATAAAACTTTTTAATACCGATACTTTTTTTTCACAAACTACCAAATTCATTGTTTTCTTCCATATAAAAAACTTCATACACACGCGAATTAAGAAAAACAAATTTGCTCGATAAAACTAATAAAAGAAGAAAGAGCGGTAAAAAGAAAAAAAATACACAGTACCGCACATCATTCAGCCGCCATTTGCAAAACGGAAGTTTAATGATATGCAAGCGCGTACGGTACAAAATTTTAATTAAAAAAATATATATATATATATTTTATTTCCTCGTACAAATTAAAATAATTTCATTTTTAATACGATTAATATAAATTAATTAATCCGCAGTTTATTTAAATTATTATTTTAAATTATAATGATGCAGTTTTAATATTGCAATTTCTTTGCATCACAATTATTATATAAGTTTGATGGCGTTCCATACATACAAAACCGACTTCCGTTGTTTTGCCCATATAAACTAGTTTGGACTAGAGTCACTAGACAGAATTGGATTTCCCTGCCATGTAAATCCTTCTTTTAAATTACAAATGTATTACTTTTATTCTCATGGCGTCTTCGCAGACAAATATTGAGTACAAATCCTTTACGAATTTACCAATACATGTGCTGTACTGGTTACTAGTTAAGCATTTTCATGTAAACATAATCTTATTTTGCGTGTGTTTGGTTTTAAATTTCACGGTTACAATAATTTTTAATGTATCTCACAATATACAAACTCAAAAAAAAAAGTTACTTAAATAAAATTCTTGTCTCATATTTTGCTTTAACTTTTAATTAAATGATGGGGGAGATAGTTATCTAACAGTTGTTAAAATAGCATGCAGCAACGCCATTCAGTATAGAGGTCCTGCCAATTTTCTACATTCCTTCTCTATATTTATTCCCAACACGTTGAACGCCTACTTTCACTTGATTTTAGCTGCGTTAGCTGGCTTCAGCTAAAAGTACGAATCAAGAAATAAAATAAAAAAAAAAAAAACGATGGCCCTTGACAAATAGAAGCGTTCGAACGTTTACCAACACATGATCAGCATATAAATATATCAAAACAGGTAGAAAAACAGTTAACCATGGATTTCTACTATGGTAACAAAAATATTGGCGCTGCAGCAACGTCGGAACCAAAAATAGTTAATTAGCTGCGTACCAGTTACAAAAACACAATGTATTTTATATAATCAAATGGCTGAGTGGTGAAGTAACGACTTTTTTTGGTGGTTAGTGAGGCATAGTAAAAAAATGCGGTCGATATTATATTTACAAATTTATTCAATGTCGTTAGAGAGAAGGGGAAGGGGGGGGGGGGGGGGGGGGAAA
>JAQGAZ010001902.1:0-22976 GCA_034692225.1 Polydesmus complanatus | reverse complement strand
CAAAAATTAAGGTATTTTGGTTTAAAAAGAATATTATAAAATCCTAAATGATAATCTTTCATTCTAAAAAAAAAAAATTTTATCACCAAAAATGTGGATTTTATTAGCATTTAAAAAAAAGGAAGTTGCTACGCATCACCCTGTATAATAAATCTATTTAAAATGCAATTGTGAACTAATGCAGAAAAATGTCACAGGGATTAGATAATTATGAAAGTATTTTTGGCATTGTTATTGAAAAAAACTCACAAAAACTCGCTTTTATTGGTACAATAAAAGCAGATCAGGATGGTTTGTTTTATAACATCATGTTAATCATTTGCTTGAGTAATCAATTAGTTTAAAATTTGTTTATTTTTACAACATGGATACCAGTATGAGAAAATAAGCTGTTTACAATATTATTACCGGTAGTGATTTAAGTATTAGAAAAAAAAGTTTATAAATTTAAATTAATAAATGTAATTAATTTTAAAACTATGTTATGTGTGTATTAAAATTTTGTACTTAAAGTATTCATAAATGGCGATGTAGGTTTGCCACACACATGCTGAACCAATGGCCATATATCCTAAATATTTAATTAAAATATGAATGTAATTAAGGTTTTTGAAGAGTTTTTTGTTTGTTGAAGAAAAAACATTAAATAAGGTTTTCAATCCCAATGAAAGTAATATGCTACAAGATAGACCAATCCACAAACCCCAAATACCACCAAAGCAGCTAAGAACATCCTCAAACTACATAACAAAAAAATTTTTATTAACATATTTAACTTGTTTGTATGTTTAACTGGGAAGTACAAATTTGGAGAATATGTTAAACTTGTTTCCAATGTTATCAAATTGATTGTTGCATGTTAAAACAGCCCTGTATTCAGCAGTAAAGTATACCCAAAAAAAAAAGATTATTTTTTGACAAAAAGGTTAGCTTATTTTAAAGGATTGTATTGCTTAAAAATAGCACAACCGCCATTTCTTGATTTTCAAAAAAAATCGAAATTGGATACTTTTATCTGGAAGGAAGGAGTATACAGGGTGGAAGAAAAGTCTGAGTTTTATTGATTTTCCTTTTAAATTACGGCAGAAATCAAAATTCTGCTAATAGGAGTAAATAGTAATGTGCCCTGGCGCTATCCAATGGTGAGGTAAAACTTGACCTTGTGGGTCATCTTCAAGGTCATAACAATTCTAACTCTGAAACGGTTACTGTTAGATCAAAAAATCCAATTAGAAAGTTGTAGGGCATGGCCAAATTAGTCTAAAGGCATCTTAAAACATAAGACAATGTTTATGTGTATGAGGATATTTCACTTACAAAATGTCAATTTGCCCCTAAATTTTGCACACCAGCACTGCTTACCTGTACTGCATGTTGCGTTCAATACATGCTAGAGTGCAACTTTCAGGGGCAAATTAACATTTTGTAAGTGAAATATCCTCGTACACAAAAACATTGTCTTATGTTTTAAGATGCCTTTAGACTGATTTGGCCATGCCTCACAACTTTCTAATTGGATTTTTTGTTCTAACATTAACCGTTTCAGAGTTAGAATTGTAATGACCCTGAAGATGACCCACAAGGTCAAGTTTGACATCACTATTGGATAGCGCCAGGGCACATTACTATTTACTCCCATTAGCAGAATTTTGATATCGGCCGTAATTTAGAAGGAAAATCAATAAAACTCAGACTTTTCTTCCACCCTGTATAAAACTTATTTTTTGCTTTTTAGTGCATTAAAAGCGTATTTCTTTTAGTTTTTTAAAACTATTTTTTTATTTTAACTTTTTTAGTCTTAAATAAAAAAACTCCATGTGTAGAGCCTTCAAAAAATGAAGTTTTTCGGAAATAAAAGCGTATTAATACTAAAATTAAAATGTTTGGTTTTGTATTTTTTGCTCTATTATAATTATTCCAACTACTCTAGACCGGCGATCTCCAAACTACGGCCCGCGGGCCAAGACCGGCCCGCGATCACTTTTAATCCGGCCCGCGGGTCTTGTCCCACAATAACATTGAATCCGGCCCGCGTAAGCAAAATTGCTAAATAATCTTATTACAGGTATTTATGTAGGTAGAAATCTTATTATTTTGGGCAAAAAACGGGCTAATTTTGTCATTTTCCCTAAAAAAATTTCGCGCCTCGCAAGCTCGGCGCTTAGTTATCATATAAATTACATGAAAGGGGCGCAATTTTAAAGATTTGCATCATAATGAAAAAATATACCCCAAGTTTTTGGCCCTTGGAACTTTGAAGAGGAGTCAATGTGGCCCTTAAGCTAAAAAGTTTGGAGACCCCTGGTTTAGAGGATGAAGCCAGGCAGTTGTTTCTTAGTATGGGCGCAGAACGAAGACCAGACTACATTAATCGGGTGATAAGCGATAGAAGTAAGCACTTCACTTTCACTTTGAGCGACGATGTGGATCAATCGAATAGACATTTTCGAAGATTTCGAAACGACTCGATTAATAAATACGGTATCTATTTGTGGACGCGCTGCGTCGGGGTGGTACTCGCGGGACGTGCGTGTATTTGTTTAACAAATTAACCCGGGAAGAAAAAGAACGAGTTTTAAGCGAATACGAAATCGAAGATTCTTTAAAAGAGCAAAAGCCTAGTTGCAACGTGTTGTATTATTTGTAGCTGATGGATGAAGAGCAAAGGGGAAGTATGTTCGATAAGTGCGCCGTTGAAGTGTACTATTTTTGCTGCGTTAGCCCCTGCAGTCCTTGTTCGTGGAAGTTGTAGAGTGTAAGTGGCGGTTTCTGAGCGACGAAGAGTGCGCCACCGTGTTTGGGGCCATCGCCGATAAGTTGAGCGACGGTGTGGAAGATTACGATTACGCGCGGTTGTTTCGAGAATGTTGGCGCTTAACATTGGCTGATGGTAGGCAATCGCTTTTGAACGATGAGGCGCTTCTAGTAAATTTATTGCGAAGCCAACGAGAAGAAGAATTTGTTCCAACGTCTTCGGGTACTAGTACTCTACCAGAAACTAATTGGGAGAGCTCGAGCGAGTGCGAAGAAGCGATGGAGGAAGAGCCACCATCTTGGACATTGCAATGAGAAGAAGAATCATCAGAGGAAGATTGTAGGTGGAATTGATATTTTTAATTGTAAAAGTACTACATGTATTAATTATAATTTCTTTTTTTTTGATTTTTTATTAGAGTTTGATAGGCAATTTCTAGTCACGTACATTGCTGTTTCCATGTTAATATTAATTTCGAAATTGTTGATTAATGTTTTCATGTTTCATCAATAAAAACCGAATTTATAATTTTAATCCGATTTAAACGTTGAACCGCGGGCTCTGGGCGTGTCGTTCAAAGTTCATTAACGAAGGTAAATTGACTGAATGGCAAATTGAAGAGATAGAAAAGTAGATTGATGATTTGAAACAAGATTGTAAGGAATTCTTAAATGAATTTTTTAGTTGGAGCGGTTCCTGTTGGACTACGCATTACGAGTACCTGCATGACGCAAGCCCTGACGACGAGAACGAAATTCAGTGTTATCCAGAGTGTAAATTTTTACACTGGCCCAAAGTGTATCTAATTCGACCGAAGAAACTTGGATAAAATTAGATTGTGGGTACTAAGGCAAGCTTTGAAAACTAATAATTTTGCGATCCTCATTGAAAAGTATCGTTTGGCCAGGGTTTGTAAATGAATTTATTAGAACTATGGTGTTGTGTTTATATCGGGTGTTATATACGCAATAATAATTTTATTTTTTCAAACTCGGTTTCTAGCTCTCTGTCCCGGTGTCTTCGGAAAACATCTCGGGACACAAAATTGTCCTGGTTTCCCAAACGGAGCGCAAAACATAGGCCTATTCAAAGTTTGTCTTTTTTTCCATAAAAGAATTTCGCGCCTCGCAAGCTGGGCGCTTCTTTACTATAACTTACTACTTCTTAAACAGCGAGGCTCAAAAAGTATACAAAAATTGTATTTTTTTTTTTTTTTCAAAAAAATTTTGAAATATTTAAAAAAAAAATTAAAATTTTTATTTTTATTTACAAATTATTAGCAAAATAATTAAAATCAAATATTTGCAAATGTACCTGAAAAACCATCAAAAAATCATCCATGGATTCATCTGTTGAATCATTAAAAGTTATTGGCAGAGGATCACTTATTGGATGCTGGGAGCCTAGCGCACTCCTGTAATCCTAGTATTGGAAGCTGAGGTGAAGGGTGTAGTACGGACCGTGTTCAAGCCTGGAAACTACCTTCTCTTCTTTGACTAACAAGGGGTGACATTATGGCCTTTCAAGACTCTCTGTCTTCCCCGCTGTCCAAAAAAAAAAAAAAATAAAATAAATACAATGTCGGCAAAACTGAAACAATTGACACCAACAAATTAATAAAAAATTATCTTAATTTACTAGAATGTGCTGTTACTCAACTGTCTCTTTTTAGTTTTTTGCTCTTGCTTCTCACTGGTGTAGGCCTATTTCTTAAATCATCATCATAGTCATTTTGCCTGAAGTGTGTGCTACAAATCTTGGCTTTGTACATTTTTATAGCTTTATTACTCAACTGTTTCTTTATATTTTCTTGCTCCTGCTTCTCACTGGTGTACAGCCTAAATCATCATTATAGTCATCTCACCTGAAGTGTGTGCTGAAAATTCTGGCTTTGTACATTTTTCTAGTGTTCAGCTGGCCATAGCTTTCTTCCTATCCTCTCCACCCCTTAGGGGGAGAGATAGACAAAAGAAAAAAAAGGAAGACAAAAGGAAGCAACCCCATTCCAAGACAAATTGGCATTGGTGGATTTGTTTGCTAAATTTGAAGATTTGAAGGACTTTGTGGCAGCCATACGCTGCCTTTCTGCTTCTGGTCTTTCTGCTCACTGGAAGAAGTAACACGATAGCTGAGCGTGAAAATTTGAGTAAGAACTGTATTTCAGTTTACAAATTTATATCGGTAAAGTGCAGCTTTGACTAGTTGTATGAACATACGGCGAAGGCTATGAATACTGAGGGTGAGTTTTTTTATAATAGAATTTGTTAAAAAAAAAAAGACGGATGATAACACTAACGGACGCTAAAATAATGTCGTGCCATTACGGATTGTGAAAAACACGATAAAATTTCAGATAGCGTCCAGCTATCGTCTCAACCGTTTGGAAGCGACAATATTTGTACGCATGCGTAGTACAACTTTTCGAAATCTCAAAATGGTATGGGTGGTGCTGGTGTTGCGGTGTTTAACATCCAACACTAAATTTTTTAAAGCAAGTTCACAAGATGATAACCTAAATGATAATGTTAGCATTAAAATTTAGTGTCATTCGTTTTCGTCTTTTTGAACAAATTCTCTAATATGGCGGACACAAACTGGTATGACGAAATTTTGACACTTGCTATGGCAACCAGCCCGATTACAGCTCAGGCTCTGGCTGACCTTGAGACCTTTGAGAAGAATTTAAGAAACAAAATATCGCGAACCAGGGAGAATTTTGAGTTAAAAGTCTAGTTATCTAGCCAAATGAAGACTTAACATCTTCAGATGCAGATGAGTGATGAACTCCGGCTTGACAGTTCAGTTAAATCAGAGACTCATTTTACCATTTCCTGTGTACCGCATTGAGCTGATTTGAATATTTTTAAAACTTATTGGGAGAAAAAGGGTGTAAAGGTCATAGAGTGCATGCGCTTTGCTCTGAAATACGGCAGCGAATCTAAACTTATTGATTTTGAAGTTGACGAGGGTTCAAAGTCTATTTTGAAGAAGAATTCCTATGGCCAAAAAAATTCAATCATCGACCTTGGGAGAGACGTCCATCGGATATTTTCACCCCTTTTTCGGTTCAGGCTCAGAGTTTGGCTTCAACCAGCCAGCCGGAAGGGCAGCAGCACAGGACACAAATGAACTCTTTTTAAGTGACACAGCCGATTCAGCTAATTCTCTTGCTGGTGGTGGTAGTGGTTTGGTTACCAGCTTCAGCTT
This sequence comes from Polydesmus complanatus, assembly GCA_034692225.1. Lineage (NCBI taxonomy): Eukaryota > Metazoa > Arthropoda > Diplopoda > Polydesmida > Polydesmidae > Polydesmus > Polydesmus complanatus. The sequence goes on along the minus strand of JAQGAZ010001902.1, from coordinate 17,014 downwards.
GCGCGATCCATCTGCCTCTCAAATGCTGGGGGGCACTGTGTTTTCGACTCTTCAGTGGCCTATGCAGTTTTTTAATATTTTAATGTGGAACTGCAATTGCCTTATCGGAAAGATGGAAAAATTACTTGATTATTTCGACATAGATGTTGATTTGCGGCTGATTTTAAAGACTTTTTGGATCATGCGGCTGAGGATAGGTGGCTGAATTGTGAGAACTACGTTTACGTAAGGAAAGACTGCATCAGTAGAATTAAAAAATCTGGTGCTGGAATAATTTTATTTGTGAAACGAACTATTTCATTTTGAGTTGTGCTTTCTAGAACATTTGAGAATGATCTCGAACTTTTAATAATATATCTGACTAAATATGATTTCCATGTTTTGATATTTTGCAGATTGCCACACACAAATGCGCGAATTGCAATTGACACGCTGCTCTATTACACTGCAGCCTACAAGCGGTTACTGGTATGCGGGGATTTAAACCTTGATTTCTACACGACAAGAGAGAAGAGAATAGCTGATAATCTACTAGGCAGTGGGCTGAGCATACCGTTCCATCAGTACACCAGGGGAGAATGGTGCTTCGATTGGGTGCTGTGTCACAGTCTGCAGTGTGTTTTCTTGACTCTGATCATGCAGCCATTCTGTTCTGCTGTGGAGCAGAACGTTGATTGAACTTCGACAACATGGTACAGTAATGAAAAAGGTGTCTAATAAGGCGGCCATTGTGCATTTTGTGGAAGCCATAGGGTCGACTGCAGATCTCCACAGGCATTTGGTTTGGGAGATGTTGGTCGAGCTAGCGCAGCAGAGTGACATTGAGCAGTTTTAACCCAGGCTCTGACTAGGGGTTAGGTAGCTGTCTTGGTTCAGCTCGACATCCAAAAGGCCTTTGACTCGTTGCAAACCGCAGTGATCATTTAAGGAATTAAGTAGAATTGGAGTGAGTAAGATGACTATGGATTTGTTGAAGAGCTAGTTCAGTCACCGCATTGTCAGGGTGAGGCATGGAGATGAGTTGTCCAATGTGGTGGAGGTTACCGGGGGGGGAGGGGGGCAGAAGTCCCTCAAGGTTCTTCCCTTGGACCACTACTCTACATTTTCGCTACTCAGGGGGGCTTATGATCTGCTTTTTTTTTTGGGGGGGGGGGGGGGAAACTACGGGATTTGTGGATGATCAATATTTGAAGTATGGCTGCCTGGAGTCATATTTTTTGAAGTATTTGAAACCATTAAGAGAGACCTACAAAACATTAATACACCCATACCTTGATAAACGGCCTTGATTGGTTCCTGGAATGTAGGAATACAGGTTTTTTGGGCTGTAAATCGAAACAGTGTCATAAATAATAAAACCAGGGGTCTTGTGTAGATTATCCCAACCACCTCGCACGAGCGCAAATCGCTTACTTCGCACAGAACGCGTATAGCTAACCTCTCATCGTATTTACTGTTGCTCATGAGGGCTATCCAGAGGAGATGTTATTGATTTATGGTTAGCTTAGGCCTAAATTGGCTATAACATAGGTTAACATTACGTTATTGATTTATGGTTAGATTAGGCCTATATTGTCTATAACATAGGTTAAGATTACGTTGTATTAATTTTACTTTTCTAGATGGCCGTCATTGGCCACAGTTAGTCGACGAATTGGTTGGGATAATCTACACAAGACCCTAAAAGCGGTTATAGCAAAACATTATATATCGAGGCGCTGTATTTCAAGGTATAGGTGTATTTTAATGCAAAATAGTTTTTTGTTATTGATCATTTTTCAGCAAATTTTAATTTGTATACAGTATTATGATATTACTGACATTTTATGTGCATGTACTTTTAACCAAATGCATTTTGTTATTTCTTGACCATTTCTTAGTGCACTTTTTTTTATTTACAATCATTAAGTAATATATTTAAATTAAACAATTAATATTATATTTTTTAAAAATGTAAAATTTACACTTGTTTGGAAATAGCTCAAGAAGAGTTAAAATTTTTCTAAACTCTTTTCCAAATTTAAGACTAGTTTTAGATGGGATTGTGAGATTGCAAGTTTCTTGGCATCCCATATAAGCTTCTTATACTGTATTTTAATATATCTTCCCTTGTTTTAACGCTATTAAAGTTAAATTTCTGATTTTCAATTAAGACAGTCAACATCTCTGCAAAATTAACTGCAGTCAGCATTTGGGCTTATTGAAATAGTTTTCACATAATATTTTTTATTTTAAAAAATAATTTTTTATTTTTAGGGATTCTATAATGTAGTTTTATTTAACTAAAAACTACTGCTAAGGCAGTTTACAAATTTATATGTACATGTAGTAGAACACAAAGAATTAAAACAACAAGCTTCTTCAATGGAATGTTGGAGAGAGAGCCTGTAAAGGAGAGAAGAGAGAGAAGCATGCAATGACCTTCAAACTAAAAATAGAAGTTTGGGCAGCTAACTCCCTCATTGTGTAGTTTATGTAACAACAGTGTAAGGCGACAATTTTAAATAGATTTCCAACACATAACTTAAATGATAACTAGCCATAAGTTATTTTTTATTGCTACCTATCAATATTTATAAACACTATTCATTTTCCTAATGTGGATCTTAAGCCAGACACCATTGGGATCCCCAATAAAGATTCCTTGTCTAGCCTTCATTTTGCCATTGGTTATCTAATTCGAAAACTAGAAAAAATTACTTTTTTTCTGTTAAGAATTGGAATGCTTTCTACAAGACTACAACCGCCACTGTTGCACTATCACAAATGAAATGGCTATTGAAGACCACCTCTGTTTAAGCCTATTATTTTTCAAGTGACAATTTCTTCAGTTTGACAAGAAAAACTGAAAATTAAATTTTTTACAGTCTCCAAATGTGATCAGTAATTTAAAAACGATTTTGTTTTGCAAGTAAAAAAAAAGAGACATTGATCTATTTTGGCAGATATTGTGTGCAGATTGCCTGGATGTAAAAGATTCTGGTAACGTTTTTTATTGCATAGTCTTGTTTGTGATTTGTCCTGTAGAGCTCATGCTAAAAACAAAAGCTGTAAAAAAAGTTTTTGTAAAAAAGCAGTAGTAAAAAACTGATGTGAGTTTTACTCAATACCTTCAAAATTAAATTTATTTAATTATTTATTTCACAATACTTGCATAATTCACTAATTACCAAATATCTTTTTTAAAGGACTAGCACCCTGCATTGATTTAAAGTGCAATATTTTTTTAACAAAAAAAGCAGCATGCATAGTTTTCAATTGTTAATTAAGTTTTATTTTCATGTTTTAGATTAAGGTGCTATAAAAAAAATTATATTTTCAATGAAATATAAATTGTTAAAAATAATTTTAAAGAGTATGCTTCCTTTATTTTACTCATTGTTACAAAATTTAACGTTTTACTATTAATTTTTATATTAATAGATCTTTTTATTACTTTTTTCTAACCACACTTTATAAACCTTTTCTAACACTTAACAAAACAACACACAAAAACAACACAACAAAACATAAAATAAAATCAAAAAGCACAAAATAAAAACAAAAAACAACATACAAAAAGCAAAACCTTGAGAGAATAACACACGATCAAAACCTTCTCTTCATTCACCTTTCTCAAAGTTCACTTTCCTCTTCGTTCACTTTTCAATTTTATACACTCAAATTTAAAGTAAAATTTCTCTATTTTGAACGAAATTCTATTATCACAATAACCAATCTCATTTTCTCAAGAATTCTTTCACACTATTGTGTCACTTTTTTTCTAAAAAATACACACCTTAAATTTTTATATTCAGTTACGGTTACAGTACCATTTGTGTCCAAACCGTAATTCTTTAGTACCAATTTTTTATTTATAAAAAGTTGTATTAATTAAATTCAAACAAATTCAAATGGAAAATCCACTTTTTCGCACAAATCCAAATTTCCACTCTGGGAAACTCATTTTGGTATTGAATTTAGATTACTAATTCATTACAAAGCAATTTCATTTATTCATGAACTGAATGTGACAGGTAATATCTTTCTTCATACAGGTTTGCAGGTACATGTATAACAATTATTTCTAATTTTTGAATATATTGATTTTATTAGCTTGGATATTACATACATTTTTATTGATATATTTAATAACTAACCACTTAACTTTTTCCACATTTCCACTTTGGACATTGTAAATGTTTTCTTGCTCTATATCGATTTTTTTTACTATTTTGAGAATATTCTAATGCAGTAGGGTTGGCCTCTGCTGTCCAAAATGGTGCTCAATGTGGTCCAGATTTGTTTTGCTCATCAATACATATAGCTTACCTTTCTCTTTTAAAAATTTAATAACTGCACAAATGGAGTTCACTGTAAAATAATAAATTAATAGAAGTTTTAAGTTATAAGGACATAAAAGTGTCATTGCTTACCTGTAATATGAATTTCTTTAATGTTTGGCTCAGCCAGAAGTATTTTTTTTTTGGTCACGCTGTATATGGTTTGTCATTATGGGCTTTTGCGACATCTTAATCAGCCAAGTACTTGATAAAATCATTTTACAACCACTATAATATTTCATGTGCAATAAAAATACCATCAATCATTTATTTGAGGCTTTATAAAATGGTTTTAGAACTTCATTTCTTTTAAAAACAGTGTTTTTATGGGATTTCACATTCAGAATATCAAAAAAATGGTTGAAGTTTTGGATGAATTCAATTGTAGCTAATGCTTCATCTCCAAGGTATTCCTTCATGGCACAAGAGATTGTTTTGCTTAACACTTGTGTTGCATATTTCACTTTCATTCTTTCATAAGATGAAAGGAAAACATGCTCTTTTGTAATCTTTAGCAATATTCTTATTGTGCTATTGAGATCACGATTATAAATTTTAATTACTTGTCTCCATAAGATAAAATTTTTATTCTACAATAGGTTCTCAAAGTGGGCGGTACCGCCCCTCAGTGGGCGCTGGACAGTGTTAGGGGGGCGCTAGAGAGTGTGACAGAATTTGGGGGGCGTTCAGGTAATCTGGGGGGCGGTGGCTCTAGTGAAAAAATTATTAATATTAACTGAAATTAAGCTAATTCGTTAACACTTTTACTATTTTGTTCAAATAAAAGGCTAAATTTGTCATTTTTTCTAAAAAAATTTCGCGCCTCGCAAGCTCGGCGCTTGTTTATTATGTAAACTGTTACTGTAGGGTGGAATTTTCAAGACTCGCCTTATGCAGCACTAAAAAATCTAGCCTCTGGCCCTGCTTCACAATTATTTTATACTGCACATGATGACATTTTAATCATTACCGTACATTGACTATTGCTATTTTATGCACATTTAAATTTCAAGGAAAAAAAAAGTTAAAAAAAAATGATTACGTTTGATGAAAATTGTTGTAATGGGGGGCATTATAAAAATTTATCTCAGTTAAGGGGGCGATGGGCCAAAAAACTTTGAGAACCATTATTATTATCTACATTAATTTCTTAATTTTTTTTTCTGGTTTAGTACTCCACTGTGGGAAAAGCTATTTTTAAAGATTTTTATTAAGTGGCACTGGTCTGAAATAAAATAAATATGCACAACAGTTATGCAACTGTTTTCTTTCTTTTTTAATACCAATCTCTTTGAAGAGTGTTTAGTTTGTTTTTTCACCATCACAAACAAGTGTCAAAATTTTAATATTAAAGTGTTCCAAAGCAATTTTTACTTCAACAACTAACTCATACATTTGAAGTGTGGACATTTTAGCTGTTGGGGAAAAAGCAACATAAAAATTTAATTTTAGTTGTCAAGTCATGGACATAAAATTGTAGAATATGAGTGGCTAATAATTTTGGGTTATTTGATCCATTAACATTTAATGTAGTACATGTATTAAAAAGATCTGGATAATTAAAAATTAACCCATATTTTTACTATAAACTAACTGACAATTTTTATTATTAAAGATAAGAGAGAAATAAAGTTGCTTGCTCTCCAAACATTTTAATTGTTGTATATGCAGCTATGCTCCAGAAAATTATTTGGAATGCCAGGCCGATATGAGACATTTACTGCATTCATGCAGCATCGTTTTTGAAAGCAAAATCATAAAACCACTATTTTAAACAGTTTCACAAGTACTTGGTGATTTTTTATAACACAAAATGCACTATTTTATAATTGTAGGGTGCCAACGATATCCGTATCTTGATTTTCTCCTGGATATATCCAATTGTGACTTGATAAACATCTTGTGGAAGAAATTTGAGATGACACTTTCTAAAGTAACTTTTTTGAAAAATCTGAATTTTATTTTTAGAAAGTTGTTATTCTTGGAGGTGCTAGAATTTACTTTTTTCAATTGCACAAGGTTCATTGTACAACTTTGAACGCTCTATCAAAGTTTTTCTAGGTAATCATCTAAGAAATACAGCCCATTCATCACTAAAATTAAGTTTAAAGTGTATCTCACTTTCTGGATTATACTGAAAAGCAACCACATCATGAATTATGCAAGGATCTCCTGTTTTTGATTTTGGTCTAATGCTTGTATAATAGCCAATATCAAAGTTGAAAAAAATTTTATAGTGCAAAGTGCACTATAGTGAATCCGCACTGTTTGATTCTGCACTAAGCAAAGTATTAATGTTGTTGTAGTGCAGGGCAGAGAAGTATTACTGTTTGGGTATAATCAGGCTGCATACTCGTATTTGCTCACTCAGAATGACTACTGTTTACTCAAATTTATAAACAAAGACTTTTTCATTCATCAACTCAACAAGCAAAGGTTTCTCCCAAACTTCCATCTGTCTCAGACTGGTTGAGCCCAGCCATTTTATACCCCAGGACTGATGTCAAGTCCAGGCTTGGATGAGTTTGTTCTTGTTAAACTCTCCTTCCAAGCTTGGATGAGTCTACTTCACCCAGCAAATGTACTGTGCACAGGTGAGCTTAAAGATGCAATTGATGTTGTAGATCTGCATTTTGATACAAAGACTTTTCCATAATATCCACTTAATTTAAATCTAAGGAAATCTAAAATTATTATAAAGAAAAACTTAATTCTATAATAATTTTGTACTATATTATACTTACAAATGTAACCTTACTTTTTATTTTAAGCAAAAGACAAATGTCCATACAGACATGTTTATCAATAAATGATTCAATTACAGCTTCATGCATATTGCCTAATCTGTGCAGCTATAAAATACATGTAAAAGGTTACACATACAAAGCCTCCTTTTTGTGAGTTTTTTTAAGTGCAGATCCCCACATCAGTAATGTCTAAATTAACACCTATAGTGTCCGTAAAGATAAAGTATAGTTTTAAAAAATTAATAACTAAGTCAATTTTTAAGAAAAATTGAATTTTTTTTTTAAATTTACATTTAGCAACATCTCCCCTTTAATTATAAAAAATAACTCATGGCATAATACCTTCTCTACTGAGTCGGCACGTGCTAACACGATTAATGCTATATCCGAGACTTCTCGCAGGTGTGCTGAAAATTTAGCCCTGTTTGAACCTGGCATCACTTCTCATCATTTTTAGAACATTGAATTTAGAATGTAGGGTTAGGGCCTATCCTCGAAAATGTGGATATCGAACGTATTTGGTTTGAGCAGGATGGGGCATTGAACATGCCACAGCGCTTGTGAAATCTAAGAGAAATTTCCCAGCCAAGTTATCAGTTTGCCGGGTGACCGGGAGTGGTCTGTTTGGTCTTGTGGCCATACACCTTGTGACTTTTTTTGTGGGGTTATGTAAAGTCACAGGTGTATGCCAACAAACTGCAAATGATTCAAGACTTATCATACACTTAGTCATTGCCGGCATCCAGTCAGGCACCTGTGACAGTTATTGTAAATTTTGTTAAGCTTGTTGGCACGTGCCGACTCAGTAGAAGAGGTATTATGCCAGATGTTATTTTTCATAATTAAAGGGGAGATGTTGCTGAATTTAAATATTAAAAAAAATTCCATTTTCTTTAAAAATTGACATGTGATTAAATTTACCTTAAAAATCACATACTATTCTTTCTCCATTTAATTCCCAGTGGGAATAGTGAATAAAAGTTTCCATCAAATATTAGGATAATAAATGATCTTGAGGAACATCAAGCCTTTCACTAGCATTTGTGAATTATTTTACAAAAAAACCATTTTTATTCGATAGTGTTTTCCCCAAATAACTAGCTATTGCACTCAAATGAAAAGTTTGAAAAAATTAGTTTATTAAATTGCAACTGGATTACTGAATTAATTAAACCAGACCCAATGCAGTAGAGTTATCTGTTCATTATCATTTCTGAGGTCTTTGTGTGATCTATTTTGGTCATTATTTTCATTGATTTTTCTATTTCCATTGTTTTGGCAATCAATTTAAATTTTTCCATATGGCAGCCTACTGTATATTTTAAAGTTTCATAAAATAACAATATTACAAAGTTAAAAAAGATGCATTTTATCTTACTATTTATTTAAGTTTTTCTTTTTCTAGGGCACATTAACTGAATTTTGTTGCCTTTGGTTTCCTTTACCACAATTTTTTTTTTTTTACTCTTTTGAAAACATGTGGAAATAGCCTGAAAAAATCTACCAGTGGCCACTGGTGTCCGTTATATGATTGGCCTATACAGTACATCATTGTAATAAAAATTTATTAGTTAACTATAGTAAACATATCTATTGTAAAATTCTACTTACATTGGTTGTTGCATGACAGACTGCATTTCCATATTTTAACTACCAAATTTTGTCATCTTTTGTATTGTAAAACAAAGTCAGAAATCTATCGTAAAATTCTTTGATAAGTATTATCTTAATTTTTTTTTTCTTACAGGATATACTATACATTCTATAATAACTTAAAAAAATTTAGTGGTCACTAGAATTTAATGTTGTATAGGCCAACCATACATGTAGCACTGCTTGCATCAACTGTTGCATTCTGGATTGAATTACAGTATTTTAGCTACCACGGGTAATCTCTTTCTTTGTAAAATAATGACACAAATTTTTTAGGTTTTTGTGTGATCCATTTTTGTCATCTCTTTCATTGATTCTTCCATTTTCATAATTTTTGAAATGGATTTTAACCTTTCAATGATGCAGCTTATATTTTAAAGTTTCATAAAAAATATTACAATACATGTACTGTAAGATCAGAAAATATTCAGTGGATTTTATTTTTGGTAGGGCAATGACTACAGAAAATATATTTTACTGAAATAAATTCCTCCAAATTGTAAAGCAAAAAAAAATTAAATAAAAAATGACAAATGTAAAATTATTCTTTAGCAAAAATGTTGGTTTATTTGTTATGCATAAATTTCTAATACAATTCAGTCATCTGAAGTTCAAATTTTGTTTTGGTTAAATGCGTTCCCAACCCCATGTATGAGTTAATTTTTTTTTTTGAAACACTTTTTTAAACCACATTGTATTTAAAGGTTTCATATTGCAGTGCTCAAAAAAAATTGATTAATGTATTTTCATTTAGTTGTAATTGAGTAACATGCAGTTCTTCATTGAATCTGTGAATAATGCAAATTTTGATCAGAAGTTGATGGTTTTATATTTTATATTTCTTTTTGAGAGTGAATATGGCCATGATCGGGATCGAAAAAGTAGGTGAATATCGAATCATTTTTTACCATAGAAACCTTTGTAAATTGAAATAATCGGTTCCAATTTTGAAAAAACAATTAAAAAAATTGGAAAATTTTCAATGAAAATGTACTTTTTGTATTTTGTCATATAAAACTCGCTATTTGATTGAACATTAATTAATATCTTTAAAAAAAACTTAACTGGAATCCGAAGAAAAGCACAATAAATGACTGATACAGGCCTATATGGTATTATATTTGTAATTTCTGTTCTTAAAAGTTATAAGGGTTGAAATATTTATTGGAAACCATTTAAAAAAAAATTTCTTCTTTATTTTTTGTAATTTTCATTCTTGGATGGCAACCTACATACATTTATGTAACTTTGTAACTTTATGTAGGCCTACTGGTTGTGTTTACTTAATTTTTGCAAAACTGAGAGCCCTCCAGAAAGTCATTGCGAGAGCTTTATATGAAAGGCTAACTTGTTAAGCCTCATAAACTCATTTTAAATTTTTTTTTTTCAGGCAGCTTGGACCACCTACTAGCACGTCACAAATTGTGGCTATAGCCAACATTTCAAAATGGGACCTATGCATAAAAAAAGAAACCCAGTGCCAAGTCATTACCTCAAAATGCTAACACCACTAAGACAAGCAAAAAAATACAAACTACTGCAATATTATAAAATTGAAAAAACTTGCATTTACTTAGTAAGTGAAAACCTTTTAAAATACACTGCTTAAGTTGCCATTGCAGAAAAATATTAGGCAGATTGTTACATAAAATTGCAACTATTATGCTTGCATACATAAAATATAACTGTTTTACTTAACACTTTTTGCCTTCAGCCACAGTTATGAATCATTTAACCCCTTTTTACAAGACACAGTGGAAAATTAAGTACCTATTTTATCCACCATGCATGTATACATATGTAAACCACTTTTTATCTTTTCACTATTTACTTTCCAAGTAAATTTAGCCTCACAATCATCACAATTACTTATAACATGGCCAACCACACCTCTGGACCCTTCTAAAATGCCAAACCCCAAAAAAGAAACAACTTGTTTATTATCATTTTTTGGATTTAAAAGAATGACACTATCATTAACTACATCTTTTTCTAATTTCACATTCTCTTTGTGATTAATTTTGAAAATATCAAAACCTTGCATCATTGGGTCGAAGCCTTCACAACATTCAAACGCTGGATTATTTTGTTTAATTGCATCCATGCAATCCTCTATTGAATAACACAACTTTCGAGAAATAGAATTTGGGTCATTTGACATTTTAACTTCCCCATAAGTGATATCAAAACAGTTATTTTTATTTGCAAAAAAAACAGCTTTTGAGGTTCAGTAATTGACAAATGTCAGTGCAAATATGTTGATCTCTAAAGGTTTCTATTGCTGTTTTATGCATGCTGCCCAGTCCAAATAAACTAGTCACAGTAGATTAAAAATTATAATAAATATTAGTAAATAGAATCATAAATATCAAAAAAAAAAATACAAAGAATCTTCCTCATGAGTCTGCTTCAAGCATATTTCGACATCTGTGATATTAACATCAACATATAAATTGCAAAAAATTAAGAAAAAGAAACAGGGACAAAGAAACATCATTGACTTTCTTTATTTTTATCAAGTTCAATTAAACTAACTTCAGTAAAATCTAAAAGGAAAATAAAAATCCATGTGTAGCTTCATGTATGATCTCAGCATAGCAAACATTGACAACAAACAGATTAGGCCAACACCAAAATTAACCCCAAGGGGTGCTTTTGCATGTTGGCGATAGGTGGTGTTCAGGCACCAGTACCATAAGTTATTAAATCTCATTCCTGATTTGTAGCTCTTCCATCATATATGGGTCAGCTGCCACCAATTGCTTCCTAGCTTTGAAATTTTTTTTTATTTTAACTGGATTGTTGTTGGTTTACAACATTAGAGGGTTATGGTGACTGTGGATTGCTGAGATGGCATCATCTGCTAATGTGGCAGCTGCATAATTATGGCATGTACTCCATCTTGTTTTGGTGGCTATCTGTAACCACCACTACTAGCTCAAGTGATGGAGGTTGTTCTATAAATAGTGGACTAACACCAGGTATTTTCGACATGTACTGGATGTGCATTATAATCTTTCATTGTACTTTAGCACCTGTTAATTGCTTAGGTATTGATGTTGATTTGTTAGTTTCACTTTCACCAGATAGTGATTCCAAATGGTGTCATTTTGTTGAAGTAGGAGACTGCATCACATTGTCACATTCTCAGTGTAGGAAGTTGATTCATCAGCTGTCTCCATTCTCTCATGTCCACCAATTGACATATTGATCTCGACATCCTTTACAGGGATGGGGAAGTAATTGTGCTTTGGGGGGTCACCTGTTAACACATTACCCGTGGTTGTGTGAGCAGCAGGCAAGTTGGTCCATGAGTAAAAAACAGCCTGACTCAAAAGTAGCTCTATAACTGGTGTTTTTGCTCCAACAGCTGAGGCCTGTGGTGGCTATTGGTGATGATGCAGCCAAAGGCTTGAAAGATAAGTCCATCACATGGGCATCATTTTGCATGCACTTTTCTTCACACCTGGGGTTGGAGGAACAGAAGCAGGCATGGACAAGAGCCTGGTTGCAATTAATGGTCCATTTGAGAGTCCAGTTGCATTTGATAGTCCAGTTGCACTTGATGGTCCAAATGCCATACTTTGAAAACAATTCATAATTTCCTCATGATAGGTGGCCATACTGGTGGTCACACTAGCAGTCACACTGGCAGCAAAATTCTGTCAACTCAATGAGGCTGGTATCCATAATAGCGGTCTCCTTAGTAGTGACACTGGCAGTCATGCTGGTGGCCACACTGGTGGCAATGCTTTCTCTTTAACTGAGCAGACTGGATAATCATCAAAAATTGCACTTGTTCTATTTTGAAATGTTGGCTATGGCTATGCTTTGTATGATTTGCCAGTGGGTGGTCAAACTGCCTGAAAGAAAAAGATTTAAAATGAGTTTAGGAAGCTTAGCATGTTTGTCTTTTGTTAAAAACTCTCCTGTGATGATTTTGGTTCTGTCACAATGATGAAAACAAAAATAACCACATTAAAAAAAACAAAAATATCTACGATACCTCAAAACAGTCACCAGATAGTTTAATTATGTCGAATAATATCTTAAATACTGTTTATTGTCAATTTTGCTTACCATAACTAATGAAATTATTAATATGTAAGTTAACTAATTACAAACTGTTTAGTGATATTTGCCTAACCTAAGCAAACCTATCCAATAAATATATCTTGTGATCATTTTGAGGTATCATAGAATTTCATCATTTTGATGTAGTTATTTTAATGTGTCACAGATGACTTTGCAGATGGCAGAGTTTAGCAAAAATTAAGTAAACACGCCCAATTTTAAGGCCACACTTTACCAACACCTCTTATATGTTACTAAGTTTTTATGTATGAGGAGGCGTTAACTTGACCCTACTCTGTAATGTATGCTCAAAGGTTGCATACTGAACAATTAAAAGTGTACACTTGCACACTTACTGAGCCATATTTGGCTTCTGTAGTCTCCTCCTTTGCTGCTTGTTATTGGTGGTGGAGTGACGTTTTTGTGAGGCGCTCTACAATTTAGGGCTTGCTACGCACCCACTCGGCAGTTGAGAGGCTGCTGTTGAAATGTGAGGATGTTTTTCTTCTCATATTTTTTCCCTTCATTTCTTTTTCAAATTTTTTTTCATTTTCTTTTTGAAAATTTTTTTTAAAATAGCGAATTTGTTTTCCTTCATTTTACAAAAAACATTTTTTTAGGTTTTCAATTTATGTGAGCGGTAAATGTGTAACATTTGATTGTGGTTGGTGGGGAGTAGATTGGGTCATGATGGGTTTTGCGGTTGTAGAGATATTTGGAGTTAAGTGAAGATATGAAACCATAGACTTGTGATTGGTATTGTGAGGTAGAGTCTGTGGGTTGATTCAGGCAAAAGCAAATTGTGATCTAGCTTCCAGTTAAATCTAACATGAAAATCTTTTGATTTTCACCAAAGATTTTCGTTGTTGGGGGCTTGAATTTTTTGCTTCAATTCTTAAGTTATCCCGATCTTTGAGCAGGATGTGGGATGGAAATTTAAGACCTATCAGTAAATAAGCGATACAGTATTGATTGCAATTAAAAAAAATTTTTAGTCATAAAATTAATGACACTTATGGCTCATGACTAAAAAGAATGAAATAAAAAAAGGTTAAAAAAAAACTTTTTATTGAAATTATCTTTAATGCACTAAAATGAAAAAAAATAATTTTTTTTGTTTGTGGCACTTCAAAAGTAACTTTTAAAAAATACTACTGGTAATCAAATTTTAAATTAAAAAAAATTAAAGAAAATGGGAGCTCATTGTATTCAATACTAATAGTTATTAAGTGTAATAATGTCAATAGTACGGAGCTGGCAACAAAAACTAATACTGGAATAGTAGTTAATTCTTATAAACAATGCAAAGGGGTTCCAAAATTAATACAATTTGTTAATAATCCTACTACAAGTATTTTTATCCAAAAAAGAGGCTAATTTTTTCATTTTCCTGTAAGAAAAAGACATTTCGCAGAAAAGCAGGAGAATTATGAAAGCATTCTGGCAGGACATTTTTTTTTACTTTCACCCCTGAATAAGGTATAATAATATAATCAATAAATTATTCTAATAAGCGTTTTATTCATTCTCTAAACATACAGCTCCCATTTTTTTCATTTTCTTTAATTTAAAATTTTAATACTGGTAGTATTTTTTTAAAAATTACTTTTGAAGTGCCACAAATAAAAAAAATTATTTTTTTCATTTTAGTGCATTAAAAAAAATTTTACTTTAAAGTTTTTTTTATCCTTTTTTTAATTTTATTATTAAATTTATGAAATTGAAATCCGGAAGTTTATTTTTCTTCAACTTTCAACAAGTGAGTGTTTACGTCCTAAAACATTATTAAATTTATGCAAGAGTTAAAATCTTAAACAGTGGTGGATTAAGCACTTGAGATGCCCCGGGGTACAATTCAATTTTGAGGCCCTCTTCTAAATATTTTCAATACACATAGTTAAAAAACAGCAAATTGTGCTTTAAAAAGCGCTGAGCTTGCGAAGTGCACAATTTTTTGGAAAAAAGTGTTTAGGCCTACATAAAATATTTACAAAATTTTGAATAGGCTACATAAATTTTGTTAGCATTTTATTGTGTAGGCCTACTTAGATTCTATTGATTTTGACTGGTATCGATTTCTATCAATTTCGGCACAAACATCAATACACAATAACTAATAATAAGATAATGATACCTTCTAGTATTACTATTTCTTATTAAAAAAATTTATTTGAGCGTGCTAAGAGGATATTAGTGGCCAATTACAATCGTATCATTTATTCAGGCCAATTTCCGCTTAAATGGAAAAAATCGTTCCGCCGCTTCTTAAAAAACCACAACTTCCGTTTTTGCCAGAAAACAGCTGACCCATCTCACTTATTAATGTGGAGAATCGATTGCTAGAAAAACATGTTGAAAAAGAGCTTAGAAAAATCGCAACTGACTTGCATTAATTTTATACCTGCAAATTAGTATGGCTTCTGGGCAGGATTGTCTACAACGGACCTCCTCAAAAATTGAAGGAAGACTTAATGGAAGGCCTAAATGAGGGGCAATCTTGGTCAATTTAGACATTTGCAAAGCTTTTAATTCAGTGCCTATCAGTAGCATTGAGAGTACTCTCATCAACATGGGACTGAACAAACGGAGTTATGATCTTTTTTTCTGGTTTTTTGATGGGTCGAATGCTAGAAGTTAGGCATGGAATCCAGAAATCATAAATGGCGGGGTCCCTCAAGGGTCCCCTTTATTATCGTTAGTATTTCAGTTTACAACAGCTTTACTTGCAAACTGGGAAGTTCACTGGGTGGGTGTATTTTTATGCCGATGACATTGTGATTCTTTTTTTTATTGATAATACCAATTTTGACATAACAGCTGACGAGATAGTCAATGAATGGTACTCATGCCACGGTATGTCCCTCAATGTCGCAAAAACAGTGATATGTCCTTTTGGATCGGTGGCGATCTGACAGCAGACAATGGCTTTTGACTTTGTGATTAATGGTGCAGTGTGTGCGCTGAACCTTCCCTGACATCCCTTGGAATTACCTGGAGTCAAAATGGCAATTGGCTGAAACATATGGATAGGGTTTGTACAAAACTGTGGTCAATGGTTGTAATGTTTAAACGACTGCAAAGGCTGGTGTCGGTGAGCCATTAAGTCAGGCCGCTGCAGGTGTGTGAATACCCTGTAATGGGTTATGGAAATACTATTTAGTGGCCTTGATACGATATTGATAAGGATAAACTTTACCGCACTTTCAACAAGGTGATGCGGGCAGCTTTTGGATTTCCATTTCAGGACTACATTACTCTTTTGTAACAACGGTACCATCTTCCTTAGACAGTAGTGTATTTAAAGAGGAATATTCTTATTAGGTTTAGCTATAAATTTCGTACTAATATGACATTCTGGAAAAATGTTATGGGACCACATTTTCAGACACGCAGTTGTACTAATATCTTATTTTGCCATTTATAATTAATCGATCAGATTCATTGTTTTGGACAGTTTAGTCTTTGGGAGTCCATTTGTTTAACTCCTGCACTATCGCTACACACTTTAAAAAACTGGTCTGAAATGAGACCTTTGAAAATTGCGTTATTTAATGTTTTGTTCTTTAATTTTATTTGTTTATGAAGAATTATAATATGAAATTAATTTTAACCTTTATGTCTTCTTGTTGTACAACATGACAATAAACTTAAAAAAAAAAAAAGATTATTTAAAATAAAGGCAATATTGTTGTACATTGCAGTACTGGTAGCTTACTTTCATTTTGTTCGATAGAATCGAGTAATGTTTTTAAAACAAATTTTGTCAAACTAAAATTTAGAGTTTATTGATAATCACAGCTTTCATTTTCAATTTTTTCCCTAAAATTATCGATTAAAATCGAAAAACTAGTTTTAGTGTATGATGTCGCAAAATCAAAAATAATGAATACAAATGTTGCCTTATTTTGTTACATATTGATTTGCATTAAGAAAATTCAAATTTTGTAATTACTCGTACAAGCAATTAAATTGCAACAAACATTAAGCATCTAATGTCGATCTCCTGATCTCTCGGATTGTGTACCATAGTTACAACTTACACATGCAACTTTGAAAAAGCCAACATTGAAAATTATAGAACTGTAAGTTCATTTTTCATTTATATTTCGTCATTAATTTCTCGACAGAGACACGTAAATTTTCCCTGACACTGAATTATGACAGTAGGTAATTAATTTTTAAATGAATTTGTTGCATTTTGAGTTTTAATTTAGCCAA
>JAQGAZ010001901.1:0-22984 GCA_034692225.1 Polydesmus complanatus | reverse complement strand
TTTGTTTGAAGACAGTGCTTCAATCCGTTCAAAAGATATGGAGGTGGAGGCATTACTTATCAGCCTACCCTCGTAGTTTTTTGAATTTGAACTAAATTCAGTTTTGGGTATTTCCCATTTTAAATATTACGGTATTATTTTTTTAAACTGAAGATTGTCATTAAAATTGATTACCGTAGTTAATTAATTAATATGATACTTTGATATTTTGAAGTAGAAATGGGCTATTTTATTCCCAACTTTTAAATATTTTTAGGAATGTTGTAATATTATAATTGTCCAAATTTCAAAAACTATTAATTACCTAGAAATTCAAATTTTTGAATTGACATATTAATTTTTTTGCCCTCAATAATAACGGTTTGATTTGCGCCAGCGATTGATAGCTACTGTTTGTAACGATAAAAATTAATGATAATGAACTAATTACGCATTTCTGAATTATTTAGAAGACAACCAGTGGTTACGGAAAAGAGCCGAGTATTTTACGGCAACAGTTGATGGCGATTCAAGATAAAATTGACAACAAAAATCGAGATCTAGCAAAAACCGGAGCACCCAGGCAAATTAAACATTTTAACTTATGGATTTTTGTAAAAAAAAATAAATAAACCTAACGTTTTAAATAAAATTGTTTAGGGAAGCCAAACAGCTAACACGGCACGAGATGGAATTAGAAAGGAGTTTAAAACCCAGTGGTCATCAATCCAAACTGTTACAGGCGCTAACCACTACCCGTAAATATCCAGAGTATTCTCACCCTTCGGATCCGACACTTCATCTCAAATCCATGGAAATCCAGCTGATGGAGAGGGTGAATAGTACGGCCAAGAGCGAGAAAAAAAAGAGAGCCATCGCAAACAGTCGATTGAATCGGATATTAGACGAGAAGGTGGCCACGGCTATGGACGCTCTACTTTTATTAGGTTCGGACTTGGTAGCGGGAGGAGCTGTGGGCAACAACACTGAGCTCATGTATACCAAAGACGGAAGGGCTAATAACTCTCTGGCAGTTATGCACCTTTCCGAGATCCTGGTTCCGCCCATATCCGACGAAGACATCATCAACAACAGATTATTAGTGGAACAGATCAGAGGAATCACAAGATTTAAAAATTACTCGCCTGGGAAACCGACTAGGGTAAGTCGTATACATTTTGAGGATTTTTATGTTCACAAGCTGTGTGTTAAGAGGGTATTTAAAAAAATATTTTATTTTGGATAACAGTTCTTGAATGTATCTTACTCAAATAGGAAATTAGTACAATGTCTGCGCAGTAATTGTAAAGTTTGAAGTCTGTGAACGGTTGCATTGGTAACCTTGAATAATATGCGCTATAAAACCTTGAAATTAATATGCAATTTTGAATATGGTAATTTTACTGCATAATTAGCATAATTCTCGATTTACTACTGCATGAAAAAGAGAACTTTATACAAAGGTTAAGGCACACCTAAATTTTAGGCTTTTCCTTAAATGTATTTTTTATTTTAAATCAATGTTGCTGTAGGATCAAATTAAGATTTCTAATGTCTTTGAGAAAAGTATTAACCAGAATTAGGATTAATCAAAGCTGTTATACAGTACAATTCCGATTATTAAAACTCAAAAGAGTGTTTTAAATTTGGTACATTAGTTTTAAAATATGGTTTTGGTTAACCTCATTTTTAAGAAAATATTTTTAATTTAAAAAAAGAAAATAATTTACAAAATTGTTCTTTTTTTATTTATATTTAATTTGTAGGTGTTGTATCTGAAAAATCTGGCCAATACAGTGGACGAGAAAGATCTGGTAGCTATTTTCAGTCGCTATCAGAGGAATAACATGCTTCCCTTAGAATACAAACTAATGAAAGGCAAAATGAGAGGGCAGGCGTTTATCACATTTCCCGGTATATTTTATTCCTTATAAATTTCTTTATTATTATTTTAAAAAAATAATAATTATGGAAAATGTTTCTATAAAGATATGGAGTTGGCTGTTGAGGCTTTACAATTCGTGAACGGTTTCGTTTGGAAAGGGAAACCCATAGTGATGGAGTACAGTCGGGAAAAGTAAAAGAAAAAACAAACAAACCCGTATTTATTATTAAATTACTTAAAAAGGAATTTAAGAGTCCTCCCGCAAGCGTTTAGTCCAATCGTATGGTTGCCACCACTCACTTAACTCTAAAACTCTTTTCCGTTGCTCCTCAAACTGTTGACGACGTGGTCGGCGCCAAGCGTTTGGATCCAAGTCCAGCATTCCGCCGATTATTTCCTACCAGTGAAATATACAAACAAAAATTAAATTTATTTGACGTTTTAAGTTTCGGAAGTCTTTTATCAAGAGAAAAAGAGTGCGTATTTTTTTGTTTGCTATCTTTTTCTCAGATAATGTTTATACAAAAATTTCTTTTTTGTTAACTTTATTTTATCGCATAATCGTTTTAAATATTCGCCGATGTATGTAAAGTATTATTATTACATATTATATTTATTTGTGTTTTGTTTTTTTTTCAAATAGCCGTTTCGAGTTAGCGTTTTGTAAACTTCGTTTATTAAATCTTTTTCGATATTCTAAAAGTTGGTATTTTACCTGAGCGAATTTCTGAGGGAAAAGTTGTTCGTCTTCTATCACATGAGCGAATCCTCCGTCAGTGCCGAACTCCACTGAGAAGTATGGAAGACCTTTCGGAACCTAATTAAAAAACAGAATTATTGAGTTTTAAGAGACTTAAGTATTTATTTTGTTGATGTTCTAACCGATTTTTGAATGTCTTTTTGTTTCAGTTCGACCAATTTTTTATTATGTGCCCATTCTGTTTCTGACTCTAAAATCGCTTTCTAAAAACAAAAAAATTCGGTTTAAATTTTCATATAGAATTCTCGTTGAAAAATATGTTACTTTGAAATACATCGGTGCTAGGTAACCCACATCTTTTGGTAAAGGAACACAATGTATAGCCATGTGAGGAAAGCTTCGAAGATTCATGCAAGCCTCGAAGAAAACCACGTCTAGTTCACGATCTTTATACATAGCTGTTAAACCCTTCTGGAAAATCTGAAACCCGGAGAAGAAAGTTAACAAAGTTTTTAAAATAAGTTCTTAAACATTTTAATTTGCACTTTAATTTCAGCTAAGACGTCTTCATCCAGAAATGTGCTACCGTGCACGTGTTGCATTGGAACAATCACGCATTCACCGGTGGTCAAACTTTCGTTTTCAGGAACTCGGACGTACACCTATTAAGAAATTAAGTGAAACTTAATGTGAGTATTTTGATGCGAATATTTTGGTTCATTATCGAAGTTAAGTTTTACCTTCATCCCAGCTGAGACAATAAGATGTTTAGGTGTATCTTTCCCTTCGAAACAATATCGACAGCGATGCAAAGCTGTTGATGATTTCTTATGTTCTGAAATGCATTTTTTTATTAATATACAGTACAACTTGCATTAATGACCCTAATTTACCCATGATTGCTCTTAATCTTTCTCCTTCTTCCACTTTAGCGTCATCTATCACTCGGTTAGCGCGAGATGTCATGGCATCATCCATGTCATATTCATCAGTCGTTTTTCCAACTCCCTATATTTTAACATTTTTAATTAGAAATATGAAAATATCCATCATTTAATATAAAAACTTACTTTTCCAGCTAATCTGGCGAACATGGCGTCTTGATCTTCAGCAGTACCTAACTTTTCTCGTTCGAACTGTAAATTTTTTTAAAAACATGGTTAAAAAGCTTAAAAAAGAAAAACGGTTTCGCAGTTTTCTTCTCACCAGTTGTTTTAGCGAATATTTGTCATCATCTGCAAAATATCGCTCGCGAACTCCATCTTTATCATGTGTTGTCATCTTCTGTCTTTTACCTCTTCTTCCCAGAACTTCTCCACTTTGTTCCTCTCCTCGTGATTGTAAAGGTCTCGTGAAACCCTTCTTATCGGTCGTCATTAAAATTACTTGCTCGGTTCTACCTCTCACGCTTGAACCCGAACTTGCAGACGGATTTTCTTCACGTAATCTCTTCGCATCCTCCAATTTCTTTTTCAATTGATTAGCTAATTCCTTTTAATTTTAAAAGTTTTTATCAATTTTTTCCTTTTGAGATTTAAGGTAAAACTACTTTTTCTAAAAGCCTTTTTACAAATTTTTGGTTTACGATTTTAGTGTCACCAAATTTGGGTAAAATAATGAAAAGAAAAAGTTTAGTTTTATCCTGCATTAAATTATTTACGTTATTTCCCATGATCTCGGCTTTAATTATTTTTGCGCCGATTTCGTTCATTTCTGTTTGTGTTAATAGAACTACAGGTTCAGAATTTTCAGGACTTCTTTCAGGTGTGTCTTCTCTCGGAGATATTCTTAAGGAGGGGCTTGGTGATCGTTCGAGAGGCGCCAGTGGAGAAGAGTCTTTTATACAAATTTTAAAATATTGTACATGTCTAAAACAATTTATTTTGAATATTTACCAGATTTCGATGCGGTTGCTGGAAGTTCTATCACTTTCTTTTTCCACCTCGGAACTGAACTTTGTTTTTGATTGCTGTGACGACTAGTCGTGCCCAAGTGAGACTCATT
Source organism: Polydesmus complanatus (assembly GCA_034692225.1). NCBI lineage: Eukaryota > Metazoa > Arthropoda > Diplopoda > Polydesmida > Polydesmidae > Polydesmus > Polydesmus complanatus. Next base: position 18,416 of record JAQGAZ010001901.1, on the reverse strand, counting down.
AACGTCGTCTGTCGGCGCTAAAAACTTACTTGACTTATTATAGGAACTTGATCTGAAGTCGTCATCTCGGCGTGAGTGTCTTCGATGAGGCGGCGATCGCGAGTGTCTGTGATGCCCTGTGTGTCTCGAACCAGAATTGTAATCTCTAGAATCCACTCCCGCCTTTTTAGAAGCCTCTTCGATCATTCTTTCTAGGTTTTTTAAGGACTAAAATTCCAACTTTAAACTTGAAAAAAAAAAACTTTATAAATGAATTCACGCTTTCTTACACCATATCTTTCGGAAACCACGTCGTCCAGTGACCTATCTTCATCTCTCGCCTGCTCCACAGCGCGCTGGTAGGCTTTTTGCAACCATCTCAAACCTCCGTCACCGACTGTAGGAATGCTACCGGATGGAGAAGACTTTTCCGGAGCTGAAGAAGTGGTCGGTAAACCAGAACCACCATCTTTCCAATAAGGATTTAACTCGTTTGCATGCTGCCCTGGCTTTGAAAACAATTCGTAACAAAATGAAATATGATTTAACAGGCAACAAAAGTTCTCTCACTTTATCCAAACCAAGTTTTTTAAGAGTCTCTTCATCTTTTCTTGCTTTTGTTCTCGTGGCAACTGGTTTTTTCGAGAAGGTGAAGGAATCGGTAATCGCCATCCAAGAATCTCTCTGTATAACATGAACAAGGTGAACAGCATGATTATGGATATTATAAAATGCTATAAAATAACAATTTATACCTCTTCGACTTGATTAACCACTGGTGGAACTGTCACCTGCTTTTCTTCCCATTCTTCAGAACCGTCTGACTGAAATTGAAACCTGATAAATGGTTTTCGTTTGATTACTTGTTGTATATTAACTTACCTCCGGAGAACTTGATGAGGATTCGCTGGTATTTTTATATTTATCCTTAGAACGCTTACCAGACTTCTTACGATGTTTTTTACTTTTCTTTTCTTTCATCTTTACAGATAATAAGTTTAGAAGCACCGAACTTTTGAATAATTTTTCGTCACAAATTCGCTGAATTGTGCCTACCGGTATGTGTAAGGAGTAGTTACACCTTGCTGGAATGAACTTGCCAAAACTAGCTTAACCTTAGTTCTAACAGTTGCAAGTACTTGCCAATTTACTTGGTTTATCATTTTAAACATTGCTTAAAGTTGTCTGCTTCAAGGCATGTTTATGCGCAGATCAAGTATGATTGCGCTTCAAGCGCGCATCCCAATAACCGCCATTGAAATTTTAATGGTGTGTGATCAGGTTTGAATAAAAATCCTTTTAAATCTTTCTTTAATTAAAAGAGTATCGGTTTTGATGCTAAATTTTATTTTGTATTTTTCAGAAATAGTTGGAAAGAAATATTTTTTTAGTTTTTACGGTTTATTATTTCTGTGTTTTAAAGGTATACTACTGACTTATTGTGCATAAAAAGCTCGCATTGTATTAATTCAAAATAATATGCTTTTATTTGCGTTTGAAAGCATTTATGATTTTATAACTGTTAAAGATGATTTCTAAAAATGGGATGAGATTTAAATTTTCACCTGGCGAGAAAGTTTTATGTTACGAACCCGATCCAACGAGATCCAAAGTCCTCTACGACTCTAAAGTAGGTTTAGTAAATTTGAGCATTGATTGAATTTTTGTTTAATTGGTGGACTTTTATTAGGTGTTGGAATTGTGTATTTCCAAAGACAAACGACGAAAAGTACCCGAGTATTTAATTCATTTTAGCGGCTGGAGTCGGTCGTGGGATAGGTGCGTCACGGAGGAATTCATTTTAAAAGATAATTCGGAAAATAGACAACTGCAGAATAAATTAGCAGAAGCAGCTGTGGGCCAAGCGTAACTATTATAATAGTATTATGCAAAGAAAAAAAAACTTGTAATAATTATATTGTGTAAATCGGTTTGAATTAGGAAAAGTAAAAAGCAAAGGCGGAAGATTACGGCAATCCTGAAAGACTCTTATCGTTACAGCAAGAAAGATGACAATTTGAGCAGTGACGTCGATTCCGATCGTTCAAAAAATAGCGACGACAGTGACAGCGATTCATCGTTCGGATCGGCGTCTGACACGGACGTAAATATTTTCATCTCTATAATAATCAATTACAGTACCTTCGAAATTGGACATTTTATTTTAAACCGTATAATAATTTCTCAGCAAGAAGAACCTGAGCAAGAGCAAGTGATGTTAACTTTAAAAATTCCTGAAGTTTTGAAGAAGAAATTGGATGAAGATAATTATCAAATTAAAAAGAATAATAAGGTTTGATATACAGTAATTACGGTATTACTATATTATTTCTCTGATTACTCAAGTTTGTGCTTTAATTCAATTTTTTTAAATTAACAGTATTAAAAGCGTGAGTTGTTTAGTTTTTTTTTTTTTTTAATTTTTAAAAATTGTTTTATAGCACAAAATCTTCAAAATTTCAAATTTTGTTAATATTTTTATGTAAAATTAATTTAGTTAGTGAGATTACCTTGTGAACCTACAGCTATTGAGATACTCGAAGGTTATGTAAAAACGTACGCTAGCAATGAACTTTGCCTGACATCTGATAATCGAAGATCAGCTAATAAAAAGGAAGCGGACATTTCGAATAAGTAAAATAATTACGAGCATGTTTTGACAAATGAGTATTCATTTTTCTTGAGGCTATTTCTTTTATTATCGATGAATTTATTTAAATTCGTGTCATTTGTCGAATTTTTTTTTCTCCTTAACGTTTTATTAATTTAAATATTTTTTTCAGTATTAACTTATGTAAAGAAGTAATGGATGGATTACGCATTTACCTTGATTTTAAATTAAACGAGGTGCTTTTATATAACGAGGAGCTGGAACAGTACACACATTTCGTTAACAATTATCAACCAAAATGTCCTGAACAAGCAGAAATAAGGTAAATCATAATAGGAATATTTTATTAAGAATACTATTTGTTATTAAGTTTTATCGAGCAATACGGTGTTTGTATAAATATGTATGTTTAATTTTTTTTTTTTGTTAATATTAACCTATTTTTATTAAACATTTATTATAAAAGTTTATTGTATACAGTTTACTTAAACTCATTTTTTTTTTCCGTAATTTTATTTTTTGAATGAGACTGAAATATTTGCATTTCGTTTCGAAATAAATTATTTTGTTTATAGTATTTCTTCTGATAAGAAGGCCGTGGTTGAGGCACCTTTAGGAATCAAAGTAGAGGTGAAGAGCGAGGAACATTGTCCGTCTCCTTCGGTTCGAGGCAGGAAACCTCGTCATTCAACTGATACCAATAATTCGACCCGACCACTTTCTCCTCAACTTTCTCGATCTCCCAAATCTCCAGGTCAAAAACTTAAGAGAGAGTGTCCGGAGGACGCGGGTAGAAAATTTTAAAAAAGATTGTTGTTGAATAATAATAGTAATGTTTGCCTTAAATTAGATAACGAGTTGCCAAAGCGAGTATTACGGTCAACAGCAGTGAAACACGAAGGATCTACGCCTCAAAAATCCTCCGTTGAAAATTCTTCGAGCACGACGCACACCGAAAGAGCTTCTACGAGTAAAGACAGTTCGGAAGAAGTGAAAGAGTGTAAGACACCTAAATTCGGAGTTCGGAGTCAGCCTCATCGTCAAGCAGCTGCCATCGCCGAAGCTCTGATCCTAAAATCGTGCAATATGACTCGGAGTGGTCCTTCGTCTCCTTTACCTAACACAACCTCTTGCAATTCTACAACTCACTCTTCGGTAGGCGAAACGTCAAGTACAAAGACATCTACATCCGCTTCGTTACCCACATCAACCGTCACAACCAGATCTCATCTCTCCAGGTACGATTCGATGTTTGCTGTGGTTATTTTATTTTATTTTTTGTTTTTTTTTTCTTTTTTGTATTCGATGTTGTTTTGGTTTTTTTTGGCAAATGTGTTCAGCATAAGTTCTTGCTCCTCTAAATCGGGTCCTTCATCCCCTATCAGTGTGCCAGTCTCTTCTTCTGCGGCGCTGAAGATGACAAACGCGTTGAATGAGGTTATGCAATGGCGGATGATCCCGCCGAAAGTTTATGATCAGAAACCAGTTCCTGGGTCCCTTATTTATGGAGCTGTACACCTCTTGAGATTATTCGGTAAACTTATTTTTTAACTTAATTAATGATTTAAAAAATAAACAGTGATCATATTGGAACGAAAGTAGGCTAACCTATTTACTAAACATTTCAATTTTTGGTTCTAAAATATAAACAATTTGGTCGCTTAGAACTTTATGAAAACTTCTAACTTTTAAACTAATTTCGAATGTCTTCACAGTAAAACTACCAGAAATGGTGAATCAAACCAATATGCCTGCAGAACACATTCAAGTGTTAGAATCCCATCTGGAATTGTTTTTAAGGTGAGAAATTGTTAAATGAAGTAAATAATGATGGAATAAAAATTAAGAATGACAGTAGGATTTCTAAATCGTTAAAAACTAAAATTATGAAGGTTGATAATTCTAATTAATGATTTTTATATTTTTCTGGAAAATAGTTATTTAATTCAAAGACAAGACGACTTTTTTCCATTAAGTGCATACACCGATGCTACAGATTCAACTCAAATGCCGACTTCAACAACAGAAATTTTCAATTCCAGCGAGTAACAAGGTACCCTAATGTAATTAAACCTCGTGAAATGTATACGAAATGTTTTGTTGATTATTCAATGTAATCTCATTTTAAAACCGCGACTAATCGAATACAGTACCTTTCATTTTTTTATAATTTCCTTTTCTTACATAAATAAAACACATTTGCGAGGAAGAAATTGATTTAAAGTTTTAAATGACTTATTTATCAATAATTTACAAGTTTAAAATGTTTTTTTAACAATTACGTTTTGCAATTTAACTTTTACCTTTTTAACATTTTTGAAATAATATTTTAACGCTTGATATCCTATTTCTTTCTCGGCGAAGTTATTTTTTTACTCGGAGGAGTTATCTTTTTACTGGGAGAAGTTCTTTTTTTACTGGGAGAAGTTCTTTTCTTACTGGGAGAAGTTCTTTTCTTACTGGGAGAAGTTATCTTTTTCCTCGGAGAAGTTCTTTTTTTACTGGGAGAAGTTATCTTTTTCCTCGGAGAAGTTCTCTTTTTCCTTGTAAATTTTTCTTCCGTGCTTGTGTAAGCTAAACACTAAAGTGGGAAACAATTTAATTTCTTTTTAACTGCTATAATATGGCGTAACGTACCTGTTTGTCCAGAAAATCTTTTAGTTGAATCGAATTACATTTAATTCCAGAATCGGCCAACTGCTTGTGCAAAGTTTCCAAGACAATTGGCTAAAAATTCAAAATTGCAGATTTAAACTATGATTTTTGAGGAAAATAATTTTCATTAATATGAATCTAACCTTATATTGTAACGCATCGAGATGAAATTCTTTCTTCGATTTGATAAACTTTTCTATCTGTTGATTCAAATCGTCTGGAGTTGATTCTGAATCGCTCTTCTTTAAATTTTTTTTCGCTCGTTTTGTTGGAGACGAAGTCTGCGAACTAAAAACATTTTCCTCTTCTACATGTACTTCTTTCCCCTCTGAATCTTTTTATAATTGCAATTGATTTTCAAGTTTTATGCATTTATTTTTTTTTTTCTCTCTATAACACTGCATTTTAATTTTTATACCTTTGTGAGTCTCTTTGAAAACGTGTTTTAAAAGTTGACTTCCCTTTTTCTTGCCTATATTTTTCACCCCGATGGATTTCAAATTTTTCTATACTTAACAGAATAATGAATAATGAAAAAATTGGAATTTAGACGAAAGCTTAATTGTGGCATTACCGTAATCTCTGGTGTCTCCATTATACTGTAATGAGGCATTGGAGTCATAGCTTTCTTAGAAGTTTTTTTACGGCTTTTATTCGGCTTTTGAGTTGACAGTTCTAGATAATGTACATGCACAAGGTTTTATTTCTTAATTCTATTCGGTTCCTAGTAAAGTGCGTGATTTGAACTTGGTAAAATAATTATAATATTTGACCAAATTTAAAAACGTCACTATCAGTAATAAAATATGAACCGCTTTCTGAAGAGCTTGACGGTGTTAAGTTGAATGCTTTACGAGCGACCAATTTTGGAGAAAGTTGACTTTGGCATATATCGAATTCCTAAAAATCAAATATAAATTACTTTTACATAAAATATTATTTTAAGTGATACTGAAAAAGCCCATAGAAGTTATATTTAATGAAAACTCTGGTTTACAATTAATTTTTTTTTTAAGAATTAAAATGCAAAAGGTGCCATTAAAATTTTTTAACCAAAAAACTAGATAAATTTTATATTACAGAATTTCCTTAATCTCCCAATAAATTGTTCTAATTGAAACGAAAAATGTCAGAATAATTTTCCTTCTAGAACCGAATATTAAAGGGATAAAAACTTTCTGGTTCTGAGAACTTTTTAAAGTACAATATTAAAGAAACCTTACTTGAGACTCAGTTACGGCGCGTTCAAATAGTGAATCATCTTCAAAGGAAAAGTTTGGAGCTGCCGAGTAGGGAGACGCCGCAATTAAACTATTGTCACTTTTTTCTTCACATTTTGCAACTCTTTCTTTAATCGAGCTCGTATTTTTCTCGTTCTCTTTTCTTCTCCGTTTTTCGATTCTTTGTTCTAAACCCAGTCCGTAATCGGAATCGTCAAAAAGTTTCCTCTTCTTAATCGTCATTCCTTCTTCCGAATGTAAAAAAGTACGCGGAGACGACATCGCGCACGCGATTTTCTCTTCAATCGCGTCACTATCCAAGTTCAAATCGGTGGACAAGGTCGAACTGAAGCAGATCGAATCCTCATCTTCATTGTTTTTGACCGATTGCGATAGACTTTTACGCGGCACCGTCTCGTTCATCACATCCGAGCACTCTTTAGAGAAAACAGGCGAGTGGATTTCCGGTATTTCCGAATCGTAACTGAAAATGTTTTTTTCACCAGGAGTGGAATTGAATAAATCGGGGCTCGAACTTAACGGTTCACTTTCGACGTTCAACAATTCTAGGATTTTGTATCTTTTGAAATAAAAACGAAGGACATATTAAAAAAAACTCATAAAATGTCTTTTACGATATCATTCCGAGAACAAACCTCCGAGCTAATTTGGTAACCTCGTCTACACAATGTGATTCGGGCCGCACTTCAGCGTAGAGGAATTTTAAAAATGCAAAAGCTCCATTATACGACATTTCGCTCCAATTTAAGATAAAAGTATCTTTGTCATCCTCTACCTTCTTCAACTCCTACGGTGAGAAATGATATTATTGTCGATTAATTCAAGTTTTATTTTCTACGTTTAGTGCTTTACCTGGAACGCCAACGGACATTTGGTAAAAAGTATGAAGCGATGACAAGACATTATTAAATCGCCGTCCACACGGATTTTCACATCGCTTAAAATTGGATTATCAACCATTTGGAGGAATTTCTTGCTCGAGGAACTTCCAATATCAGTTACCTAAAATGCAATGACATTTTTGGAGATTGAATTACTATAGGCCTACTAAATTGGACTGAACTATTGAAATTGTTATAAAATGCTAACGATTTTATTACTGAAATGTCCAAATAAATTTTAGGAAGAACAAAATTTAATATTTTAACCTGCTCCTTTCGCGTGAAACTCTCTTCTTTTTGAGTGAAATCCTCGTCTTTTTGAGAGATATCCTCTAATTTTTGAGTGAAATCTTCTTCTTTTTGAGTGAAATCTTCTTCTTTTTGAGTGAAATACTCTTCTTTTGGAGTGAAATCTTCTTCATTTTGAATGCAAATCCTTTCTTTTTGTGTGATGAAACCATCTCTCATTTCTTCGTCACTTTCGAGTTCCCCAGCAGGTTTGAAAAAGTTTTGTTCCAACAGCTGATCGACTACATCTTGAGTGGCTAATTCATCGTCGAGTAAGCTTTTAGGCTCAGTTGAGCTTTCATCTTGAGAGGACTGGAGTTTGTATCCTGGAATTGAAGAAATTCTTTTACACCTATTAATGTCTATCTCGCGGGGATCCTCTAGTTTCAGAAAGCACGGTGTGTAAAAGTTTGTGATATCGATACGGTTGGCGTCAGCTCGAGTTGTTAAATTCCACAGACGGCTATTTTGAAGAGTATTGGACCAAGTGCGAAAAATGAAGGTGTCTTTCCAATTCACGTAAAACGGACCACTCGGCAATTCGTATTTGTTCTTCTGTAAGCGTATCAAACATTCAAGATTTCTTTTAGAGTTATGTGATTATTTAATGTAAATACATACGTCTTCAGAAAGAACTTCGGCAACGCGTTCAGCCAAAATTTTCTTTCGGTCTTCGTCTGATCTCAAAAACAATAGCGGAACATCTTTTCTGAAAATTTAATAACGACAGATATGAATTACTAAATACCGGTAAAAGCGGTCAACCCATTCGCATCGTTTTCATTGCAATTTTTCCAACCATTCTTTGTCTTTTAGAAACAATGCCTTGAAGTTTTTCGTTTTTTTTAAAGATAGAGATTTAAATAGAAAAAATTAATCACTTTGTCTTAAGTTTTTTAGATGTTTTTCTCTTGCAATACGGCTCCAGAACTTTGACCGACTCTTCATCTAAATCTACTTCATCTTCTTTAGTTGACGAGAGAGCTTGAAAAAGGAAATTATCCTCTTCACTTTTTATCTTTTGCTCATCTTGCAAACTCAAAGACATCGCTTTTGCCATCTGAAGATCCTCTTGAGCATATCTGTATCATTTGAAAAATTTTCATAATAACTCGAAGAAAAAAACAAAACCGAAAGAACTTACGTGGTTGGTTCTAATACTGTTCTATGTCTGGAACGAGTGCTCGGTTTAGGATTTATCACAGGTTTAGCCGGTTGATTCGAGAGTCCAGCCGCAGATCTCTCTCTCGCATGCTTCTCTTGAAGCTCTAATGCCACTCGGTACTTTTCCGCGGTGATGTTTTTGCTTTTTGCACATTTAAATATGTGTGTTTTTCGCCACTAAACTCGTTCAAAATTTATTAATTTGTATTCGTTAAAGTAAAATGAGAAATTACTTGAGGATCTTCATTGTATTTTCCGCAAAACGGACATTCCAATATTATGATAGATTGTTTCAAAGTGGAAGACGGAGACGAATCAGTTTCGGTTTTCAATTGCTTGCATCTTTTCACATAAAATTCAAATTTATTTAAAATGATTTACGAGATATTTCTTTTGGTAGAAATTTACCGATTAATGTGTAGTTTCGATTGGTTTGGTGTCATTTTCGTGAGGCTAATATTGCATTCTGGACATTTGCTGCGGTATTTTTGAAGACAATGAAGTATATGAGAGCTGAAAACCGTCTCTGCAATTTCCTCTCCGCAGCCTGCACACGTTTTCTGATCAATTTTCGAAACTCTACCTACTTCAATAACTGATTCTTGACTGCAAAAATTCTTCATTTTTGATTTTCCAACTAAACGCACATAGTAACAAGTTTTCATTTGAGCTTTTATTTTCTCAGATATTTTCAGCGTTCAAGGCAAAACTTTTATTTCCTACGCAAAAGCTGATAATTGTCAGTTTTTTAAACAAACCATAATCTTAAAATCTAGTACATTTTTACGTACAAATCTTCAAAGTTTTACCTCCAACATTGACAACATTCTGTGTTCTAAAATCTAGTATAAAATTTTCAGATAAAGTTCTAACATTCGATTGAATGTAATTTGTACAACAAAATCTCTTTAAACATTTACCTAAAGAATTTTTCAAAGATGTTTGCGAATCTTGAGAGGCGTTCGAACTATACTCGCTACTCGATAAAGTCTTTCTTATGCTCGTTTTTGTATCGCCGTCCTCATTTCTTTTATTTAACTTCAATTTCGAAACGCACTAGTAAAACAATCAAACCAATTAGATTTATGCTGAATTTATTTGTTACAAACGAGTAAAACAAAAAATGTGAGATTGCTTTACAGCCATCATTCTTTATTATCTTAATTATTTGAATACATGTACCTTTTGTTGAAAATCGTTTAAGCTGCTATTCCCATCGGCTGATGAAAGTTGAGAATCAAAAAGTGGCGACTCGCTCAAACACTTGTTCGTAAGTTTTACTCTCTTATTTCCAGACATTTAAATTTCTTAATAATTCTAACTAACTATTATAATGAAAACAATAACTAAAACTGTTTATTTATTCACGAAGCTATCATCTAAGACATCTTCGGCTTCGGCAGCAATTTTTTTATGCACCCTGGCGACTCCATCTTGGGTATAAAGCGGAGTGGTAAACATAGAATTTATTTTCAACTGCTGTTGAGGACTCAGCTCTTGTTTTGCAGACACCATTCGATCATAATATCCACCGCGTTTGCGATTATATCTACAATAAATACAAATTAATGTTTGCGAATAATTATCAAACGATGTTATTTAAGATTTAACTCCAAAAAGAATCCGTATGATATGCAAACGAAAAGAACCGCTGCACAGGCACGATGACGCTGGGTTCCAGCCGGAGTTCCTCGTAAACGTACGGGTCTAGTGCCTTCGTCCATCTAGTTTCTTCTTAAATTATTATTAATTTTATGAAAAGCCTTTCATGCAAATTGATTAAACTGCACTTACAATTAATACAAATTTTAAAGTTTCGTTAATGTATAATGGGCTACCCGGTAGAGTCGATGGAACAAGAAAGCAGACATTAAAATACGGAAGCTCTGAAATAATTTGCAGTTAATTTTAAAATTTAATTTGGCAAAATATAATAAATAATTTTTTTTTATTACAGTATTTTCAATGTTATTAATTATTATCCCAAGCTAATTTTTACTGTTATATAATTGATCTAACTGATATTAATTTAGATTAAACTTAAAGTATTAATGGTTTTTTCACAGCTTTCGTAGTAATAAGACACAAGGTTGTCTGCTGCAGCGCATCAGTTTCAAAAATGTCAGATGTTGAACCTGAAAACACAAGTCATGGAGGCATATTGTACCGGTATCGAACTTTTTTTTAAATTATTTTTTAATTATTATTATTATTATTCTCGCGCCGTAGTGAAATTGGAGCGATGTGAACTGTGTTACGTATTCGAACGTTAATCCAGCCTGAAAGACAACCTCAGATCGCGGTGGGCTTCGCTGCCATTTTTTTTTTTTTTAATGAAGAAATTCGCGCATTTCAGTTTACAATTTTTCTGAAAGTAAACAAAACCAGTAAAAAAATACCAAGTGAAATGTGGCGCTAAAATTTGAGTATCCCAAAGTGCGTTGAAGATTTAAAATTATTAAGAGTGAGTTGAAATTTCTTGGTTACAACTACAGTACATGTACCGCAAAAGGATGACGTTTGGCAGACCTCAATCTCGAATGGGTAAGTTCCATTACATTTTATGCTTATATGTATCCTTATTTTATGTACGGTAAGAACATAGAACGTAAGAAACGACACAAAACTAATCGACTTGAGATGTAAAGATTAAACTTTTTTTTACTGTACAGTATTTTGAATATGCAATGTGGGCGATTATACTGTAGTGGCGCAGCTTTATGAATTAACAACAATAATTGAAAGGATGAAAGATATTATACCGGTATTTTACGTTAATGTGTGCACTTGTATGATTGTGTTAAAATTGGACATTTTAAGTTTTTAAGTAGGGCAAATCGTTAAATTTATTATTAAACATTCAGGTGTTACCTTGAACTTTCATCGTATTGCTATGCAAATTTCTTTTCCCCTCCCCCCAGGAACTCACATTTTTAACCGAAGCAGAATTTGTATTTACTGTTATTATTTTTTTAATAAGATATTCAATTTTCTTTTTCGCATGAGAATAAGAAAAGAAAAATGAGTCCATTTGATTGAAAATGTATTATGGAAGTTTTATTAAACACGCGATCAACGAACTGATTCGCCAAATACATTGAATTACATAATATAAAAATACGTTAAAATTGTTATCTACATGCGAATGGTGAACGGATAATAATAATAACAATCAATTGTATAATAATAAATTCTCGCACAAATATTTCGTTAGAAAAATAGAAGTGAATAATTACATAAAAAGATAGCGCGTGACGTCACTCTCCAAACTTTATTATTATTTTTTTTTTTATCACCAGAGAGGATATTTTTCAAATATGTACATCGTATATAAATATTTATCAATCGAAATGAACCAAATTGAGATAGAAACATGGTCCGAGATCGATCGGAATGAATGAGCCAGAGGCGTATAGAAAGGATATTCGTGGCTCCCGGGCCACTTTTACGCATTCTCTTACCGCTGAAATTTAATGGGGGAGGGGAGGAGGGGGGGGAGAAATGTTTACTACCCTCACTACGCCTCTGGGAATGACATATTAATTGATTTTAGATGCCATTTATGGAATATTAGTAATTAACGAGGGATCAATTTTGATTGGCTAAGCGAATTTCGACCAAAACTTAACTTTTCAAGAAGTTACGTGGGGAAAATTGACGTAAGCAAAATTTTCAAAGCAAGAATTTTGTTAAGTCAACTTTTTTTCTTTAATAAAAAAGTTAATTCTGGCAATTATTTAAAAAAAAAAATCTCGTAAGGTCAAATTGCTTAATAGTGATTTTTAACGGACTCGTAAAAAGCACCTTTTAAAAAATTTGCGAATGGACAATAATTAACAAATGTGAAAGTGCATTAACATGATTTGCAAATTCATTTTCTTCAATTTTTTTAAAAATTTACTCGCAATGAAACTTGCCAAGTTTAATTTCAAGTTGCAACTTCACTTTTTTTTTTTTTTAAGTTAATTTTTAGGTAACTTGCAAGTGAACTTTTAGACAACTTGCAAGTGAACTTTACGACAACTTGAACTTGCAAGTAAACTTTCAGACAACTTGCAAGTGAATTTTTAGACAACTTGCGAGTGAACTTTTAGACAACTTGCAAGAGAACTTTTAGACAACTTGCGAGTGAACTTTTAGATAACTTGCGAGTGAACTTTTAGATAACTTGCGAGTGAACTTTTAGATAACTTGCGAGTGAACTTTTAGATAACTTGCGAGTGAACTTTTAGACAACTTGCAAGTGAACTTTTAGATAAGCTTAACTTGCAAGTGAACTTTTAGACAACTTGCAAGTGAACTTTTAGATAAGCTTAACTTGCAAGTGAACTTTTAGACAACTTGCGAGTAACTTTTTGATAGATTTGTAAGTACACTTTTAAAGTGAATTTACCAATGAAACTTCTTTAAATTACAAGTGAACATTTGCCTTGTAATGTAAATTAAATAGGACAAGCTTTCAAAAAACTTGCTTAATTTTTTAAAGAAGAAAATTTCTTCTTGCCAAGTTTTTAAAAATCTCGCAAAAAAAAAAAATATATATACTGTATAATATAAAATTAGAAATTCGAGCAAAATAAAAGCGATAGCTGTCGTTAGTATTTTTCTGGGATTTTTTTGTCTTAACAAAATATGTGGAAACGTAACTCTTATTTATAATAAACGAATAACTCTTAATTAGAGCGGGAAATAAAATTAACACAAAAATGGAGATCATCAGTCTAGGTTTTTCTTTGAAATGGCGGTGGAGATTTAAGTATAGACAGCTGTGGTTGATTTCCTCCTTTGGAACCGGAAATACGTTTAGGGAGATTCCTGTTTGAAAGTGGGCGGAGGAGAATCCGCGGCTTTCACCGCGGGTTTGTCGAACTGGTACTTGGTACTGAGGCTGTACCTGTTCAACAGCGCTCTTTGCTTGCAGGCTTTCAGCTCCACCGGCTGCCGCAAAAACCTAATCCAAACAAAATGAATTTTAAAACTTCCGCGCATTATTTCGAACGGAAAAATAAATAAGTTGGAATCTTACTGATAACAGTGGCGTTCGCCTTGAACTTTCTTCAGAATGTTGACCCGATAGTAGTAGCGGAGCGCGCGCGACATCTTGTCGAAGTTCATGTTGAGGTGGTTCTTCTGCATGCCCCACAGCTGAGCCAGACCGTGAGGGTCCACGATCTTAAACACGCCCGTATCCTTCTCTTTCCAGCTGATGCAACGGCAGTAGCGTTGAGAAGGGTCGTTCAACAGCTGATGGAGAAAGTCCCACAGCAGGCGACCGTCTGATTCATTCATACATTAACCGTATTAGAATTCATACAAAAATTTTTACATTATGGATGTCCAGTGTTGTACTTACTTGTGACGGGTTGTTCATAGGGCGGTTGGGCGTTGGAGAGCGGAGAAGGGCTATTTCCGTTTCCATTGGCCAGATGAGCCTTCTTGGGTTTGGTGAGGGATAGAGGGGTAGGCGTGACTTGCGTGGGCGGAAGTGGACTCCCCAGCTCGCTCTCGCTGGATTCTATCAATCACAAAAGGAAGTTTGATTAGAAATGCTGCGTCGTTAGGGTGTGGGAAGGTGAGGGGTTAGGTACCGTGTATGCTGTCGCAGTGCAGCTCGGCCTCTCGGCTGTGGGGTCGCTCATCCTCCATGGAAATCTCCAGGTCTTCGTGGTGAGCGGGGCTTCTGGAATTGGCGCTGTCGATGCTGGGAGCGGGGCTGAGGATGACGGTCCCCTCCACCCGACTACCCTGGCCCCCACTCGTCTGCAGGCTGCCGTTGTAGCGAGGTTGGTGGAGAACGTGGCCCACGTTGTGATAGTCGCTGCTGACGAACGGCCAAGCGGTAGCCCAACTTCCGGTGTTATTTACATCTGAAAAATGTATTTTAAAAAATTAATGACTCTAAAATTGTTAAAAGAAAGACTGGCGACGGTACCGTTTTGTAGTATGCATCCGCCTGTGCTGTTGTCTACGGGATAGGAAGTGCCGTGCCGACCCTGGTTGCTTCCGTGATGATTGTGATGGTTGTTGTTGTTGTTGTATCGATGGTGATGGCGCTCCGTCTCGTCGCTGACTGAGGCCTGGAGGAGGAGCAGGTGGACGGCGTTGTACAACACGTCTCCGGCTTTAGGAGCCCTTTCGTTAAAATCAGTCTTCATCAACAGGCAAAGGGCTTTTCCTGTTTTAACAAATTAATCGATCACAACTTTGAACAGTTCAGAAAAATCTTTGCTTTAATTAAAAGCACATAATAACAACCCTCCTTACAGTTGTTTTAGAATTAAGTTTATCGGTAAACATAAATTTAATGTTAAAATTTGATGTGAGTAATTTTAAAAATTATGAATGCGCTAAGCAAAATTTATTATTAGTGGGATAGTTTGCGGTTAAGTTTTTTTCTCGTTCTTACGTCGTAAGAATTTGAACTTTTATACAGGTACCGGTATTATAAACTGAGAGATTTTGCGGTTAAGCTTTTTTTCTGGCTCTTATGCTTAAATATTCTTCTTATGTCGCCCGTTTTTGAAATTCAGAATTTTTTTATTCATTTACATCTGTGCAAAAATCAATTCCAAATTCCCAACTTTGACGACGTAAGAAATGGACTTAATATCGCATAAGAGCGAGGGAAAAAAGCTTAACCGTAAAATCTCTAATAAGGAAAATGAACTAATCCTAAAGCTGTAATGTCGTCATAAGCGAGAGTGTGTACTGTATTAAAAAACAGAAACACATTAGAGAGATTGCGGTTTAGCTTTTTACTTCGTTCTTATGCTTATGTCTAAACAGTCTAATGCTTATGACGTTGGAGTGTGGACTTTGAAACTTTTTTTTAGCACACATGTCAATGAAGTAAAAAGTTCCAAAGTCCACACTCCAACGTCATAAGCATTAGACATAAGCATAAGAAAGATTTAAAAAGCTAAACCGCAATCTCTCTATTTATTTTTTCAAATACATTTCTTATCTTATTATGTAACCTAATTCTAATGGAGATTTTGCGGTTGGGCTTTTTCTTATTCTTATGCTGAGCCTTAAGTCTAATGCTTATGACGTTCGAGTTTGGACTTTTTTTTTTCCATCGGTGCAAAAATAATTTTCAAAGTCCAAACTCGAACGCCATAAGCATTAAACTTAAACATAAGAACGAGGCAAAAAGCTAAACCCCAAAATCTCTAATGACGTCATAACCATAAGAAGAAGACCAGGCAAAAAAGCTTAATCTCAAAAATTATTAAGTTTTTTTTATTCTCGGGTGTTGTGCTCAAGCCAACTTTTTATGTCGTCAAAGTTTGGAATTGATTTTTGTACATGTAGCGATGTAAATGAATAAATCAATTCCAAACTCTGACGACATAAGAAGTGGATTCAAGTACAACACCGAAGAAAAAAGCTTAACCTCAAATTTTCTATCGTGATAAAACTTTTTAATGTTAATTATTAAGAAGATTTAGCCGAAATATTTTGAAAGCGAGATACCGTATTGACAAATCTATTCAAATATTTAATTAAAAATAATAATCCATAGGTAGTAGATGACGAAATGAATCAAGGTTTGTAATAACTTAATTATTATTGTTTCGAAAGTTTTTTTTCAAACGATTTGCGTTATTATTATATATATATATTATATTTATTTATTTTTTTTTACCGTTCATTTGGAATTGATTGATATCGATAGAGGGCAGGTCGAACTCTTCTTGGCACCACTGCAGCCATTTCGCAACCTCGTTCCGGTTCCACACTCGCGGATCCTGTTCTGAAAACGACAAACAATTCATTAGCTCGGCTCATTTACATATCACACGCTGTCCTCAAAACGCCGCTCCTCCCACCCCCTCCCCCTTCCCCCGCTTTCCTTCCCCCTGCCCTGCCTCCAACTGTCAGGGATGTACTTCCGGTCGATACAAGTGTTGCAATTTTTTTTGTTGTTATTGTTTATTTGGTTTAGTAATAGCATAGTTACTGCTAATACAGTGTAGGAATATGTTTGTGTGTTGGCAACCAGCCTGTTTTTATTTTTTCTTTCTTTCTTTCTATCTCTCTCTCTCTATTGTCGTGCCAACAGATATACCCCACTTCCGGTCTCGGATCTTGCTCATTTTTCACGCTCGTAAACAACTTCCTCGTCGTCATTCACTTTGCAACAATCGCTCGAAATGACGTAAACAAAATGGAAAGAGGAGTGGTGAGCGTCGCCCGACTTCCGGTCACGTGCATCGCTCTCGCTTTTGACTTCGCAATTACTGTATTAGCTAATGGAAGAGAGGATTTTTACGGATTTCATTTTGTGATTTTTGTTTCTTTTTCTTAGCCAATTTATTGCAAGAAATGTATTTTTACATCTTTGTGTTTTTTTTTTATAATATTTTATAGACACAGTTAATGTATTAGTTACTGATTAGAATTTTACGATTTTACTTTGCAGTATAATATGGCGAACCATTAGCAGAAACATAATAATTCTCAGTGTAACGAAATCTTTAAAGTGCGGATCCCGACTTTATGCGCAAATACAGTAGTTTCGTTATAATCGTTTACTAAAACTCGATTACTAAAATTTGTAATTGTTTGCTAAACTCTAAAATTAAGATTACAAAGATCTATAATAATGTTCTCTTCATAATAATTGTAGGGGTGATAAAAAAAAGTTTCTTAATTCGCTCCTGGTTATAACACCCGGTGTCAGGTGACGAAGATCGTCATGTTAATTAGATGTTAATTTAAATAGGTATTTAATATAAGCGTAGAACAAACGTCGAAATAACGAAATTTTCAGTACATGACATGGTATCTTAACGTTTTGCTTTGCTTCAAACCAATGCAGCATTCAAAGATCTTTCAAACAAGAATTAATTGAAAATACACTGAGCTTCAGCTACACGTGGTGCATGAAATAGCTTGATTGTGTGCATGAAATATTTATTTGAATGAAAGAAGCTTTAAAATAAGTGCAGAATATGCAGTAATGGTGTTATTATAGTGTTATAAACTTTATATTTTGTGCATGAAATTTTGTATTCACGTTGTGCATTTTTTGCGCACGAAACTAATTTGTTTAAGGTTCGAAATTAAATAATTATCTAAGAACAAAATAGCAGCAAGAAATTTTGCTTAGAGTAAAATATTTTGTTTTTCTTTTTTTTTTAAAAAAAAAAAAAAAAAGAACTTTATATTATTTTAGAGCAATTAATTGTGCATTTTCTGCAGTGATCTGCAGGGTGACAGAAAAGTTTTTGATTTTATGCAAGAAGGGTTTTCTTTAAGGTTCTAGAAACGTTAATTTTGGGGTGTGCAACTTCATGCTTAGTGTTCGAAACATTCGACAAATGCTTTTCTTAGTTCAAGAAACATGATTTTTAGTTCCAGAAAGATTAATTTCAGTGATAAAAATTTTTTAAATAGTTTGTGCAAGAATTTTTATTTTATTGCAAAAAAAAAAAAAAAAGTTTTTTCTAAGGAACAAAAAAGTGACATAATAAAATTGTGGCGGTATTTGCCCAATTATTGAGAGGCGTTTGAACATTCCCTACCCCACATCAATCATTAATAAACGTAATTGTTGAGAGAAAATATTTTCGGTGACAAATTCACGGTTAA
>JAQGAZ010001900.1:0-22987 GCA_034692225.1 Polydesmus complanatus | reverse complement strand
AATTTTTGAAGTTTTTTGCGCCCCGGGACGCGAGCACAAGGTTGAGAAGGTCGAAAACTTGGATTTTTTCCTAGGGCTCCATCCTATAGAACATACCAAAAAATTAGAATTACCCCACGAAATTCATAAAAAAATTCTTTATTTCCTGGAGTATTAGTTGTGTGAGACATTTTTTCTTTTTTTTTTTTTTTGATTAATGTTTGCCCATCAATAAATCTTTCGAAGTTGTAGAGGATGTGTACGCGATTAATATTTATTAGTTGTTGATAGAAAATTCCGATTAATCTTCCCAATCTGAATTAAAAAAAATTATTTCCTTTTATTTTTGGGTCTTACGTAGAATATTTTTACTAACAAATTAAAATACTAACGCAAGAAAATTGAAAACATTCTTTTATTATAAACGTAAAAATTAATCGCATATTAATTTTTTTTAGCTCATTGTGTGCAAAGATTTCTAATAAATTTTACGTTAATGAAAATGACATTTAAAAGCAAACATCGATCGTTAGACGTGGTTTTTTATTAATTTCGAAGGATAAGCGTGTAAATAAACGTTGTTTAAATGAAAACAAGAAAAAGCCAAAACATCAATTTTGACAGCGTTATTTTTCTATTGAATATTCATAATAGAAAAATACGAAAGAAAGAAAGAAAAAAAAAATGTTTTAATTAAATTTCTATCAACAATTTTGACAGATTTTAAGTGTGTTTATGTTGAATATTATTATGTAGGCGATGAAAACCACTTTATATAAACTTTTTTTGTATTTATTTTTTGCTCGAGGAAATTCATTTTAATTTTAACTAATTCTTTTAAATAGTGTACATGTACATTTATTCTTGATAACGAAAAACTAAAAGTTTGCATCATGTACCAGTTCATGTATTGATTTTTTGATCTCGTCATTATTTTTCTATCGGGCAATTTTATGAATAAATAATTTTTCTGTACACAGTTACAGCTCGTTATCAAATTTCTCACGTTTACTGATTGGCAATACATTAATATTAAGCTAACAATAGAGAAATATTTAAATGAAAAATAAAAGATTAGGGTTCTTATCTTTTTTTTTTTCTTTTCAATATTTTATTTTTATCCGCAAGACTTTGTTGTATATTGTACGATAGCAACTTTAAAACAATAATAAAAGTGATGAGAGGCGAATGAATTTGACTTTGAAATTATTTGTTTAATCTTTTGGGCTCCCTCTCCATTTTCGTAATTCGCAGCAGGGTACGATTGGTATTTCCGTTTACAATTTATTTTATTTGTTCTTCCAATAGCGTAGGTAATGGGTAGAAGTCATACAGGGTAAACGCTACATTAACATGTTACGAAAAAGACTTGTAACTCTCTGATTCATAAATTAATCGTTTAAACACAATTGAATAAAAAAAAAAAACTTTAAACAAGTACGAGCAATGTTTTTCCTCAACGCTTTTTATTGAATGTTAACGTGACAACTGGAATACTTGCACATTGTATTTATTTTACGAGCAGCTTATGAAGTATTCTTCATTGTTTTGTTGTTTTTTTTTAAAAAAAGTTTTTTTTTTGGAGGTTATAATAATAAAAAACCGAAAAGAAAAAAAAAAGTGGGGAAATTTTATGCCGGGTGGCACATGGAAGAAGAGGAGGAAGAATGGTGTCGAAAATAAAAATATTTACAAGAACAAGTCTTCAATTTCGTCGTCTTGAAATTCGCTCTCCATCTGTTTTATAGTTGAACTGCGGTAACATCAGCAGCCACCGTATGTGTATCCATTAAACGTGGGGAGCAAATACAGTGTATAGCAAATGGTGTGGGGGGGGGAGAGGAGGTCGAATTTAAGGAGATTTTTGACTGGTGAGGGAGAAATAAAGACCAAGTGTGAATGTTGAGGGAATTGAAGGGTCTATCCCAGGTTTTCATCATCTCCCCTTTTTACTACACTACCATTCATTCGAAAATTTCGGGATCAGAATGAAATTTTGTATACATTAGAGATTCGTAAATTATAGTTCGCGAGCCAACTCTTTATTTTCTAAATAAATCTTTAATGTTTAATTTTTTATCGTAATTTATTATTACCGGCATTATTATTATTTTTGGTTTTGCAATACCGTAGTAATGGTAAACTTAGGTTTAATTATGTATGAGATGTAGCTAGTTCGCTTTTATCATTACAGTACGGAATAACATTATTATATAAACGACGAGCTAATAATTACCATTGCCATCGCAGTGGTCATAATTGCGGTGAAAAGATGGAATTTATTAATATTGATTGTTTACCTGTTATATTATTATTTTCTAACTTTAAATGATTACTATTGTCATTGTGATTTGGTTAGTAGTTAAAGCCTACAATTAACTCCAATAATTATTAATCAATTCGTAAACATTAGTTCAACTGACTAAAATAATTGGTTTTATCCCATCAAAAAATAAACAAGGCACGATTATTATGATGCTCTTTATAGACGAGATTATCAATAACTATAAGCTTTAACTAGTTATTTTATTATAATTTATTCATCGTGGTATACTTTTGATAATTATTTAGGTCTATTGACTCTTGTTTGGCCCTTTAGAGATAAAAGTTTGAGCATCCACACACAAGCGTTCAGCTATTATTCATTCAATCGCTTTTCAGTATGAACTGCCATACATGGAGCTGATTTCAGTTTACATAAACTTTTATTTTTGTTATACGTACATTCGTTCCTTCTGCCTATGTTAGCTCCCTCAACAATTTTTTTCTTCTTTTTCTTCTTCTGGTTCTTTTACTGCTACAATATTGCTGACACATGTGTGTCCTATGTGCCGTACGCGAAGCAGCTCCTCTTTTCACTCTTATTCCAGATGGCTTCCCTCACCCTCATCCCCTGCTTGTAACTCTTATGTCTTTTTAACGCTCTGCCATTCACGCATTTGTATTGTAAAACGTGACACAAGCTACTGTGTCTATATAGCTAAATACAAGGAAGCTTATTAGCATAATGCGTTTTTCATATTAAAAGGATTTCGAGCGAATTCGCTGTATACAGACGATGGGTCTATTCGATACGAGATTTCTATTCCAGTTTTAATGAAAAGCCTCTATGCTTTTTTATTGACAGCGCAGCGTAATTTTTTCTTTCTTTCTTTTTTCGTCGTAAAATGTTTTTTTTAAATAAAATCTAGTATCGCAAAACTGTACATTATTAGGACAACTCTTGCTCAGATGTTTGTCAAATCCATGCTCAAAAGCAAATTTTTTGAGTGAAATATTATTACATAAACTACAGTTGTACCGGTATTTTTAATTTATGGCTCGTAAGCTCTTATAAGAAAATTAATTTGAATTTATTAAATTCAAGTTATGTGTGCTAATAATATTGTATTGTAAAACTTTCTTTAAAATTATAACTTATCGATAACAATTTTATTTATTAGTTTTAACTTTATTATAATAATTGAATCACATTCTTTTACCTACTATTTTTTTCTTAATACATTATTTTAAATTATTATTATGAAACTTGGTATGGACCTACATTTACTTTACCGTTAGTTTCAGTTCTTGGTTTTAATTTATTTGTATGGCCATTCCAGACATTTTGGTAATAAATTTTTTTTTTATGTTTCAGAATTTTTTAAAGAATTGTTGAAAAAATCAAAGGAAGATTTCCACGAAATGTTTCTCAAGACGTACGGCATGCTTTACGAGAAGAATTCCGAAGTGTTTACGAACCTGTTCGACAGTCTGGAAACCTATTACGCTTTTGGCAATGTTAATTTGGCGGACGTTTTGGAATCTTTTTTTACAATTCTTTATCAGAAAATGTTTACAGTTTTAAACGCCCAATACACGTTTGACCAGAGGTATTTTCATTTAGTAGACGATTTATTTCACTTTTTTTTCTTTCTAATTTTGTTTCTTATTTTTATTACTAAAAAAATGCATTTTCCAATTACATTTTTTAATTTAAAATTTTTAGGTACTTGAGTTGCGTAAGTGAATTTATGGAAGAACTTCAGCCATTTGGAGATGTACCCAGAAAACTGACGTTTCAAATAAGAAGAGCTTTTGTTGCTGCTAGGGTTTTTGTCCGAGGCCTTGTTTTTGGAAAAGAAGTCGCAAAGAATATGTTAGATGTACGTAAACAGTTGACAATCTAGCTTTTAATTTGTTCTGTGACTTGAGTCGCTAATTAGTTTATTGACGTCGTCTAGGTGCCGTTTTCACCAGAGTGTAATAAGGCTTTGGCTAAGATGTCTTATTGTCCGCAGTGCCAAGGGCTAATTAACGTCAAGCCATGCAATAATTACTGTCTCAACGTTATGAAAGGATGTTTGGCTTATCACGCTGAGTTGGACCGAGAATGGAACAATTATATTGGTATGGCTAAATACATGATCCCATCTTCTTCTAGAATTTAGATATACCGATAAGCTTATAGAAAATAAATTTGTGTTAACCTATTTTGGGTTGAGATTTTCTTCTGTGTACGAGATAAAAGCGCGTTATTTAAGTTGGTTTTCAATTTTCAGACGCCCTTTTAAAGTTGGCTGACCGTTTGGAAGGACCTTTTAACATCGAGTCGGTTGTTGATCCTATCGACATAAAGATATCTGACGCCATCATGAATTTTCAAGAAAGTGGTCCTCAGGTTTCACAAAAGGTAAATTAACTATTTCTACTTTTAAGACCTTATTTAATGCCATTGGGTATATAAAAATCAAGGTTTTTCTCCATTTACAATCTGATCGCATGATTATTATTATGGTCTTTATGAGTAGCATGTAAAGTAATTTTGTAAAGAATTTATTTTTTAAAGTTTCTGCTTGTTTAATTATTTAATAGTGATAGTAGTAGAAGATACTCAAAAATAAAGCTATTTTGGCATTTGTTTTTCTAGGTATTTCAAGGCTGTGGACAGCCACGATTAGGTAAACGAGACGTTTCGCAAGAGATAAATTTCGACACTTTAAAATTCAGCAAACCCACGAGTATGCCTAGACCTACAACTGCAGCAGGAACTAGTTTAGATCGGTTAGTGAAAGATATTCGAACGAAGATTAGGGGCACCAGAGCATTTTGGACGAGATTACCTCCGCAGATGTGTTCCAATGATATGGGATCTACGGATTCTAAAGTGGATGACGAATGCTGGAATGGTTTAACAAAAGCAAAGTAAAAAGCCTTATACAGTATTTCCTTTTATCATATCAAACATATTAATAATTTTGTGTTTGTTGAAAGGTATGAACCTCAAATAATGGGAGATGGAGTAGTCAACCAAGCTCAAAATCCAGAAGTTAATTTGGATATTTCCAGACAAAACAGTATCACAAATGAACAAATACTTTTAATTAGGACGGTAACTGACCGTTTAAATAATGCATATAACGGAATGGAAGTGGTTTGGTCCGATGACGCGAGTAAGTACATGGATAAATGTATTTTCGTGTCAAACGGAGTTTTTTAATTGATTTCTCTTTATAGCTGATGGTGATTGGGGAAGTGGAGGTGATCCGAGTGGTAGTGGATCCGGTGAAGGAAGAGACGATGAAGTAGCGGGTATTAGTCCGACCAGTGAAGAGTCCGGAGACAACGATTTTGGTTTTTCAACGACAACTGCAGCTACGCCTGAAATAAGAAGACCAGAAATTCAAACTACGACAACCCCCTCAGTTTCCGCCGCACCTTCAAGAATGAGTCTAAATAGGGCTTTCAACATCGTGACAGTGCCATTACTCATCGCGTGGTTGGGTTCTATGTTTTGAAAATTTCTCACACAAAAAAATTTAAAATGATAGATTTAAAAGAGAGAAAAAAAATCCCTATTTTTTAAAACTATTGAACATGCGTGTACGTTACGCAAGTGTTAGGGGAAGACGCATTTGAATTCACCTTTTGATATCCATCATCAGCCTTCGGATTTCCAATTGAAGTGGAAACGGCAGAAGTATCCGTGTACGTGTAATTTTATGGGTTTTTTTTAATACAAAAAACAACGTTTCATACGAGACTATTTTTTAAACATGTGTGACTCGTTCTGATATTCTCTCTCCCCGGAAGTGCTTAGGATGGAGTCGAAATCATCCAAAACGAATGATCATCTGGTGTGCGAAAAAAAAATGCGTTCGATACGGTGACAATCATAAAGCTACTCGCAAAAGAAGGATAGGAAAAATGATTTTTTACATTGTTTCTTTTTTTTTAATTATTATTATTGTATACAATGTCGTTTAGAAATAATTGATATTTGTTTCTAAATATTTCGTGTCGAACTATAAGATATATTAATTAATTACATTGATTTGTATATAATTGCTATTTGGACATTCATGTGCAGCGAAGCTATCTCGAATGAAATCGAATTTTTAACGGGGGAAATTTTTTTATTGCTGAATTGTAAATCACCAAAAGCACTCCTTACTCTTTCAAACTTCCACTAAAGTTCTAAACATTATTTTGTAAATTTTATTTGTTGTGTACGTCACGTATACACATTATTTATTATTATTATTTTTTAATTCTTAAGGATTTATTTGCCTGTAAATTAACGAAAATTTACCAGGCGTTAACTTTATATTTTTATTATGTTTTAGTATTTTTTTTTTTTGGAAATTTTATACTTCAAAAAAACTTGTCGATTAATATTAAGGGAAACAAACTTTCCATATTTTTTGCTTTATTTCCGCAATCAATTTTTTCCACAAGGCAGTGTTTACAGTATAAATTTTGCATTCTGTATTGAAAAAAGTTTAATATCAATTTTTACCATATAAGATCCTAGATTTTCTAGTGCTGCATACATTAATGTTTTACAGTATTGTTTACTTAAACTGATTTTATATTTGATTGCGACAAAAATAATCATACCGGTAACTCTTTCGTATAGTTTACCTGCAAAAGTAGAAGTGAGATTTAAGGATAGCTTTATTTTCCTTTTTTTTTTTAGTTTGAAAAATAAGTTTTTTCATGGGCTAATTACTAATCTTTAATCTCTAATGTTTTTTGTGGTAATGAAACGTGGTGTTCGTCACACTTTTTATTTGTTAATATTCAGGTTATAATAATTATTATACTGTGTTGTAGGTGATTATTTTTCAGTTAAAAGTGGACCCTTGCTTTATACAAATTTTAAATCGTACTTTTTGTCTGCTTGTTGAATCAATTTTTTTTTAATATTTTTTATTAAGCTGTGATAGTCATAGTCATCATCTCTTGGACTCCTTATGACGACGAAATATTTTGTGTTCTAATATAAATGTGTACGTGCGCTTAATATTGTGTAAATGCTGCTTGGTTGATTTTTTTTCATTCACTTTTTGACATTTATTTTGCCTGTTTGTGCCAAATCACAAAGCAGCAGAGCGAAAACAAAAAATGAAAAAATTTCCCCCTAAGTTTAGTTGAAAGAAGTTTTTTTTTCTAAGTTATATTGATTTTTTTTTCTTTTCTTTTTTGCTTAAAATTTTACTATATATAATGTATATTTGTACGGAATGGAAGTTATTATAAGTATAAACGATCAATGATTAAGATTGCTCGTTATAGGAATTGAAAAATCAAGGAGCCAAATCCAGAAACGTAAGTCTGTAAAAAAAAATTAATGTATTAAGATGAAGCCGAATAGTTTTCTAAACGTTGCGGAAGAGATGTAGAATATCAGATAATAAAAAATGTTCGTGAAAGACAATTCCTTTTACAAAGAAAACTCCTTGTTAACATTATATACCAATCGGAAACGTGATAGTATTGTACGTAACTTTTTGAATTTACATTTTTATTTTACAATCATTATACACCAAAAACATATTTTTAAAAAACGACAAGTCAAAATTGTTGAGCTGAAATATCCACAATGTACTTCATAAAGCCTCAATTTTAATATTTTAAGGAAGGAAAAAAATATAATATACAGTAATTACATCGAAATACTATCATATCTACAGTATGGCATTCGAGAGGTACTGATTTTTATCACTGCATAGTTTTCATTTTAATTGATCACAATTATTATTTCCAACAGTTTTGAATGTTAATCAAACAGTAATACAGTTTGCGATCCGTCTTTCACATCACGCAAAGAGTAAAGAATTAATTTAAGTTTTTAGTAAATACACTAATATAAGAAATCAATTTGTTAAAGGTTACTCTTCGAAGAATCTTCGTTGGAAAGCGGTCGACACCAATAAATCAAGATTATAACGATAATAGTAATTATTTGAAAAATCAGCATTAAATTTAACGATTTCTTCAGCGAAATTACTTCACGCATTAGTTGAGAATTTTGTAACCGCAAACTATCCAGCTAAAAGAAATCATTTAAAATTAGGAACCGGTATTTCTAGAATTGACATGAATAAAATTATTCTATGGCAAACCATCGGTATCGCAATTTTGTTTTTTGCTTTTGCCACAAGAATTAATTTTATAATAATTTTGCAAATACTTACAGCTACAGAATCGGATGGAATCGGCGTTGAAGGTTCAGTTTCGTTCGTTTGCGAATTATTTTGGTCGCAATACAATTTATGCTCCATTAATTTATCTTTCGGACAGGTACGCCATAGTTCGCTTAATTCCATAGCGTTCATAGATTCGTCTTTGATCTCCATTCCCAACACGAGAAATTTATCTTGCGAATGTATATTTACGGAATGGCCTATATTAAACCACGTAAAAAAAAATATTTGGATCAGTACATCAAACGAAAGGAATTATAAGTTACCCGCAATAAGAGTAATAACGACATCGGCTTTGCCTTTAGGTGGAAGAACTCCATTTCCCGGTCGAACCCTATATTTGGAAGGTGATGTAGTTTTGACCTGCAATTAACGCGTATTTAAATTATTAATTTATTTTGATTTTTATAAGCAACTCCAAAATTTACAACCTTAAACGCCACTATGTTGGAGTGTTCATTGGTTAATGTAAGAGTAACATTTCCATCATTTTCTAAAACGCCAGTTGGAAACAGGAGTGCGTGAGCAGGACTAGCAACAATAAGAGAGAAAATGGTACGTCAAAATATTTTATTATTAATACGGTACATGTACAATAATAATAATTCTTCATGAAATTTTGTTTGAATGGTGCAAACTAAGTGCACTTGTTTACGTTTTCAACTAATTAGTTACAGTAGGCCTACATTATTACCTGATATTGAAAAGTTTTCCATTAAAAACCCTCTCATTGGTATAGTTCATTCCAATATTATTGATCCTTTTCCCATCTCCGACATTTCGCAAACGTAGCTGGGGCATTTCTCCCTACAAACGATTAGTTTATTAATACAATCAAATTGAAAGTAGAAAAAAAAAGAATGGTACTTGACTAGCCATAAATTTGTCTTCATTGTCGATCAAATCGTCCGTGTCGTTCTGTTCAAAATGCACCTGTTAATTAATAATAAAAATTATTCGCTGTTTACATTGCAAAAAAAAAATCACACAAAAAAACAAACAAAATATTTTCGGGATACACAATTGTGAGTATCCCGAAAATAAATAGACTACAGTTCTGTATAATTATTTATTTTAAATTTCGTGTGCGTAATACATTGGCTGCAGGAAATGAGTCGGTGCTGGAATAAAATCAATACAGTCATGTGGCTAATTATCCAACATACAGTACAATTTAGTACCTCAAAAAAAATTTTAAATTAATTTTAAATAATATATTAGTTAGGAATCTACCTTCTTTTTGATAGCTTCGGTTGGCGCATTATTGGTCGGGTTATTATTCCCTTTAACAGATGACATGGCAAAACGCTTATTATATTTAATACCGACGTAGATTTTAAGCGTTTATTAAATTACGTGTATCATTCTTAATGCTTGTATTTTGGATTTGTCGGAGGGCGTGATCTCAATTCACGATAATAATACTGTATAGTAGCAGGAATTAACGATAAATTGGGTTGTTACTATCTCGGGAGATAAAGGAGATGAACTGTTTACTGTGGTTCGAGTGTGCGCTGAAATGAGAGTCAAGTTTTCTCTTCGCATTCACGCCAACTTAAATGCTGCCCATGCCTCTTGTAATGAAATGCTCTTTCCACTCTACTCACAAGATAACGCAGCTGATTTTGCGCGCGACTGTTTAAAAAAACAAGGAAATAAAATTAGTTTATTATTTTTTTTAAATTACATGTAATATTAGTGAAATAGCCTACATAATAGAAGTCAAAAACGAACGTTAGTATTCAAACCTGACAGACTTGAAAAGCTTCATTTAAACAATTCAACATCTGTTGCGATAAATTAAAATTATTATAGGTATAAACAAATTTTTATTATTGCATGCAAAGTTAAAATAAAAGAGAAAAAATATATATTTTTTTGTGTAGGCCTACAACAAATAAATTTGCTTCCAGGGGTTTTTTTTTTTTTGCACAAATCGTTTTTTTTTATATACAGTACATGTATACAATCTTTTCTACTTATACATGCAATCATGTACTGTACAATAGTATTGCAGTCGAAAAAACAAAATATTGTAAGCGAAATACAGTAGTCGAGGTCGAAAGGATTTAACATTCAGAGCACAATATTATTGCGCTTATTATAATTTTAAATTAAATTTTCTCTAAAGGCGTTATATATTTTTTCCTGGATTATAACAACTGACCAAGCGCGCCGTATTAATTCATTAATTTTTTTTTTTTTTTTTAAAAAGGTTTATAGGGGCAATCTACGTGTAAATTAATGTTAAATTTGATACTTTCAACTGCGTTGAAATGTGATAATATAGTGAGACTTTTAAACTTTTATGTACTGATTCTTCTGAGATTTTAAAATAGTTTTTATGGTAGTGACACAGTAACCTGATCTACTGTATAACATGAAGTCGTGAATGTCCTTTTTTTTTCCTCACATTTTTCAGCTTAAAAGTGTATTTTTAAGGTTGAAATTCGTCGTATTTTTTTTTTTTTTTTTTTTTAATTTAACTCCTTAAAAAAATTATTAATTTTAGTTTTTTTGGATAAACTCTTTTGTAAAAGAATGATAATACCGGGTGTCCCTGAAGGTACTAGACAACTTAAATGTTACTCCAAGTATAATATTATTATGCCGTTTAATAGATAAAGTTATAAAATTATTATGCCGTTTAATAGATAAAGTTATAAAATTATTATGCCGTTTAATAGATAAAGTTATAAAGTTGTTTCTCACAAAAACATTTCTTTTGTTACCGGTAATTTAAAAACATACAAAAAAATTAAAATTCAAAAAATAACATTTTTCATTTATTTAAATAACTCTATCCTCTGATGAAATTAAAAATAAAATACTACCGGTATAAAGATTTTTTTTCCTAAAAAAAAAAACAAAGAATTAAATTTTCTAGTAAATTATATCAAAATTAGTTATGTTCTATAAAAATGATTGTGTTCCGGTATATACACCCAGTATATACCATAATACCGGTATTTGTTTAATGCATGGACCGGTACATGAACAATTCCATGCGTGCAATTGTCCTTCTGCGTTTTGCCATCGATAATTATTTATATACCGGAACCGTATTAATTGTATAACTTAAACATACATGTACTGTTCAATGTTATGTATACTGTTTCCCCTCCCAAATTCATCGCAAAAGCATGATGACAAAAATTATCTTTAAAAAATAAATGTAGGTTACGGTGTAATACAATTTAAGAATTCTAGGAAGATGTACAACAACACATTTAAGCAATCGGTTTTATTTATTTTTTTTTTTTTAAAATAAAACACAGTTAATCTAATAAATTACTCTACTTTTTCGCAATAGTCTGTCTAATTTTAATAGTAAAAACGTAGGTAGGCCTAATTGCTAATTTTAGCGCTGCGCCGCCGTCGTCTTTTTGGCATTGAGGCAATCGCATACAAAAACTTCATGATCGTGGACTTTTCTCAATGTAGCTAATTATGAGCAAATTTTGGCACCAGTTTACTCATATTTTCTTATTTTTTCGGAAATATTTTCAATTTTTGCACTCATTTTAGACGCCTGCCTAATTCCCCTCTCGAACCGCACTGCTACCGCATCCGCCTTTCTGCGACCCCGACTGCTAATAATGTTCAGGAAATTACACCTAGACTTCGTTTTGCATCAAAAAAATAAGTACTCTACCAAAAAATATGATAGTGAATAAGTTTCTCGTATGTAAGCGTATAAATGCCGTAGCACCTTTTTTTTTATCAGGAAGTTTCTTGTGTCCGCTCAAAACATATTATACAGGTCGAGACCTACTGTATTCTAAAAAAAATACAAATAATATTAACAATGGGAAGTGGGTAAAAAAACTTTGATAGAATTCTCCATGTACGCTTATAAAAGTATTTTAAAAGCTAAAAAATTTCTTGCTGAAAGAAAAGTAGCTGCATGACAATTAAAGATGCGCAATTTCGAAAAAAGGAGAGGAGAGTAGAAATGATGCAAAAGTGAAAATAGGAGGATACAAATAGGGGTCTAGTGGTAATTAATTGAACATCGATGCAAATTAGGCACAGGTGTAGTCTATATAAATTTAATTTAAATTTTAGCATTTTCAAAACTACAAAATTTTCTTCATAGAGTGCAATTACCAATTGTCTGTCATATTAAATCCGGTTAAATTGTTAAACAATTACCGTAAGAGTTTAAAATTTGCTACATAACTTTGCCAGCTTTCAACATACGGAGCTTTAACACTTATTTGTTTACAAAGACTATCCCTTTATAAAATTAAATAAAGAATTTGGCCGACTTGTTGGCTAGCTTATACGAACGACATTAAACGTTGGAGAGGAGATGATTTTTTTTTTTCTTTTCGCCTTTATGTTTCAAAATGTTTATATATAGGACTATATATGCAAGAAAAAAGGAGTAGGATTGAAATGAAAGAGAAAAATTCCAGATGCTTTAAGAGTAGCCTACATTAACGGGGTACTTTTTTCGAACTCGTAAATTTGAGAGTTAACACAAAACACTGCTCATCATATCCTATTTTCTATCCCTAAATTCGTCGCGCATCCTATTTCGATATATACATGTACATTACTTCCACACAGTTTAATATACTTTTAAGTTTCAATGCGCTCGCATCAGCTCCAGTCGAATGGAGCAATTCTAAATAAAATGAGTCGAAATTTTAAGTTACTACGTAGTTTGGTTTAATTAAGTTAACGCTTTCGTTTAATTAAGTGATTAACTGGCTGGGGATATGTACAGTAATTGAACGCGTTTGGCTGTTGCTCTCTCATGCATTTTTTTTCTTTTTCTTCTTCTTCTTCTTCCCTTTATTATTTTCTTCTTTCCCCTATTTTAGTGTTTGTATAACTGTGACATTTAATTGGACAGTATCTTTAAGATTATCACGTGATGTTTAATAAGATGGAGAGTGAAAACTGTGAAATGTGCCTGAACTAAAGTTTATGTTATGACTTCCGTCAAAGCGTAAACAGCGCGGTAGGATCGAGGGAGAAGAAGTAAAACAACTCGATCGGACCTATATTTAAACTATGCAGTATTTAAGGTAAGTTTTGAAATCAAAGAAGTTGTACGTTCAATCGCGCTATTTATTTTGGATTATTTAGTTTAAAGAAAAATATGCGGTGAATGCGTGCGTGTTTAACATCTTCAAATCAAAATCTTTTTTAACACAGATTGAAAGACGCTTACATTGCGTTCCAATGACGTATCGTTTTAAAAGTGAAATTTACTTGACATGTATACAACCATCAATTTTGTAAAATGCTAAAACGATGGTCATTTTAAATACAGGTACGAGTATAATTATATTGTATTTATTTTTATTTAAAAGGAATTTCTAATTTTATCGGTTTTAAAATTTATTAAATTTTGGAATAAAATAATAATAAATATTTCTAAATCTTTTTCAAAAATTAAAAAAAAAAAAAATAAATAGCATTTTTTTAAATAAGAAATAAATAAATACGTATAAAAAATATGGAAGGTCATTGTAGATTAAATATAACATTGCTAAAATAGTTTAATTACATGTATTTGAATTACTAACAGGTTTTAATTGTTTACCGTATATCTTCTTTATAAAATTAATTTTTATTACAAAAAAATAATTCTTTTTTGAATTTTTTAAACACTTATAGCTTAAACTTTAATCACGGTATTATTTAAAAATTATGCAGTATAATGTATAATGCAAACTCAAATTAATTAATTGCATTTTTATTTAACAGAGAAATAAACGCTGAAGAAAATGGAAATCAAATACGTACTGATTATCAAGTAAATGGTCTCTCGTAACCATGTTTAATTATTATTATCAACGTAATATCTGTGCCTCTATCGTGCTTCTTTTATTGATGCTCTGTTCGATAACCGCTGCAACGGAAACTTACAATAAATGTTCCAACGAAAGTGGACCTTCACCTATTCTAATTTCGAATAAATCTTCGTTTTACCTTTGGACCGAAATTGACTCGTGTTTGTTGGAAGGCGAAGAAGAAGAAATTAGCGAAAACGTATTTACTGATGATCAGTATCCAAACGAAGAGGGGGAGGAGGAGGAGGAAGAACACTATTGTCATCCGAAGTGCAATTTGCTTCTTCATCATCGCATTTGCAACAATACCTTCGCGTACGAAGATAATAATAATTCGCTGTGTCCGATGGAAGAGGCAACGGGTTGCGCTTTAGGCAATCGTTTCACTTGCACCGCTTACGAAATTACGCCGATTATGTACGCCATGCAGTTGTGTCTGGAAGAAAAAGAATACATCCGGAATTGTTCCAGGAATTTCAACTGTTCGACTCGCCATCTCAATCCGTATTCCTACGTGGCTCACTCTACCTACGACAGTACCTCGTGCGAACCTTCCCGTTTGCTTAATAACGTTTTGCAATGGGAAAATTACGAATTTCTTCCTATCAGCGAAATCGACATCGTAGCTCTGCAGCCTATATTCTACGAAGAAAATTCCACTACAATTTCCGAATTTTATATTAAATCCAACGCTATTAAGCAATATATTTTCGACATTCTCAGCACCAGTTTATTCGATTCTTATATGATTCTGCTGAAAGATTTTGCCCCTTGTATGAGGAACTTTTTAACCCAACACCGATCGGTACTACTTTATATACCGAGTCACGGCTACTTGATAGAATTCGGTAATTCTAACTCATCTATGGATTCCATGGTGGTGTGTACTCTTAAGGAGGAAGACCATCGCTTGTTTATACGCTTCGTGCTGTTAAATATGACCACCGGTTTATCGCTTTTCGGTCTTTGCGCTACCATCGTTTCTATATTCGTAACGAAAGATTACTTAAAAATTCCCGGCGTTAATCTCATGAATTTGTGCGTGTGTTTAATCGTCACTTATGTCACGGCCTTAATAGCTAATTTGGCTCGCAACATTGGCGATCAATGCAAAGCCGAGGGAATTATCCACGTATTCAGCGTTTTAGCCTCTCTCGCCTGGATGAACGTCATGGCCTTCGACATTTGGCACAATTTATCTAGGGTTTATCAGATGGACCCATCCATGGCGTGGAGGAACCGCTCCAAGTGGTTGGGCTATTGGATATACGGTTGGTCAATGCCTTTAATTTTGTGCGTCGTTGGGTGTATAGCCGATCAAGTGGAGCAAGTTCCTCTGTGGTTGAAACCTTATTACAGCGTGCATTGCTGGTTTTTCGAGTTTAACACCTGGGGCACGGTGTTTTTTTACCACGGACCGATCGGCATTATAATGTTCGCCAATCTAGTTCTTTTCCTTCTCACGGCCAAACTTTTGTTTAACAGTCAACGAAATAGAAAACAAATGAGTGTCTGTGGAGTCTCAACTAAATTAAGGTAAGCTCGATTTTTTTGATTTTTCTTGGTAATGTTCCGTTATCTCGACCCATTTTGAAAAATCTTTTATTAAAGGGCAAAATAAATAAGAAAACTTTATTTATAACTACAGTAATATAGTTTAATAATTATAAATATACAAAAATGTTTTTTGGAGCCAGCTGCTGCAATGAGAACCCAATTGGTAACAACAAAAAATGTACGTGCCTGTAGAAATCTTTGGCAACTCATAAAAATTAAATAGGAAAATTTCATTATTCTCAAAATCAATTAAAAGTACAAGTACATAATTTTATTAAGTTAGTAACCGGTTAAACTTTCTCATATTATTCTGATACAGTAATTTCTAATAAAATACCATTAAGATTATTTATTCCATTAAAATGTTTCCAACTATAATAATCAATTAAAAAAATTTGTAAATACGATTTATATTTATCACTACTATTGTGAACATTTTAATAGCAAATAATTTTATTTTTAAAAAAAATTGGTGTCAAAAATAAACCTGGAGTTTTATCTCTATTGACCTCGTACATATTATTTAAGCTGTTTAAAAATTAACAAACTCTGCGGTAAATTATTTGCAATTTTATTTTGGCAAATATAATTATTCTATCAAGAAAACTTTTTTGTATTTGGGTATACTGTACTTTTTTTTATTTAACTATTTAATTCCTACTGTACCAGAATAAATTCACTGGTTCACTTTGAAATTAATTGGAATTCAATTGAAAGGATTAACGATACACATAAACAACCATAAAAGGATAGAAAAATAAAAACATTGAATATAATTCGAAATAAAAACGATTTTTTAAAAATGGGTCGAGATAAACGAACAATACCTTTTTTTGTTTCTATTGGAAGTGTTTTAGTTTTTAATTTAAATTTAATATTATTTGTTATAGAGATTTATTTTATTTGTATCTGAAATTGTTTCTGTTGCTGGGATTTACGTGGGGATTGGAAATCGCTAATATGATCGCTTTAGACGCCAACGTGATAATCGTCAACGATTTTATAAACTCCCTTCAAGGCTTCTTCTTATTTCTCATTTTTGCCTGTAAATCCAAATTCTACCACATAATTTGCAATTGTATGATAAATCGCGGCCAAATTATAAAAAATCTAACTCCTCGCCCGCATAATTATAGTACTACTAGTCGACTAAGCTTAAGCGTTTTGCCGTCGTCGTCCCCAAATTCAACTACAGGAAGTGTAAATAATACAATCTTAAAAAAATATACCACTCAGCAAAGTCGTCAAGAACAGAGCAAAATGTAAAAAAAATATATATATAGATATATACTGTAACTCAATGTAAATACGCATGATTTATTTTTAACTTTTGCAAAAGTTATTTAAAAAAAAATAAATATTTCGACAAACCATTCTTTTTAATGAAAGTTATTTTAATATAATAATTATCAAATACATTTCCAGCTGTATAATAATATCGTTGAATCAATATAAGCATTATAACTCATTAATTAGAGACTAGATAATATTGGTTTAAGATTTGGCAAAAATTAGGAATGTTGATTTTTGATTACGGTGCATAGTATCATTAGAAAAAAAAAAAAAACATTAATTTTCAAGAACAAGTACAGTACACTATATAAACAAAATAAACTGAAAAAAAGAAAATATAGATATATATTCATTCGGTATTTAGACTCGATTAGTAAAAATCACACAAGCATTGCTTGAAAACAATAATTGGTAAATATCAATTTGAATAATACCGTAATAAAAAGGTGGAAAATTGATTAGCTGCCTAATCGGGTATAGCTGAATGTGTATCGTTTGAATATGATCCCTTCGACCTGGCATTAAATGGCTCGTAACTATTTTGCGGAACACTTTGAGGCCGGTCAATGTCCTCGTACGGACCGCGATTAGCAGGAGGGGCTACATCCATTTACATAATCGTTACTTCACAATAATTTTAATTCAAAAAACTTTGGAGGATTATTTATTAATTACCCGTTCCAGGTGTTCCACTCAAAACGTTCGACAAACCCGGAATACCAAAATCAGTAGTCACTCCACTAATTCTTTCATTCATCACTCGATAAAGTATCAAAGATGAAATCGGCCTTAAAATTATGTTAATAATTGCCATTCTAATAAAATAAATTAAAGCCTCTAATTTTTTTCATACTTGTATTGAGATAGAGAGAGAAAGAGAGAAAAAAAAATGATAAAAAGGATACGCCATTGTAAACTTTTTGTGAGAATCTAAATAAAATTCAAGCAATATGAAATATTTGCCTCATAAAAGTTAATAATACATGTAATTGATTCTACCTCCTCCAGATGGGCCATAAACAGAGACCACTATGATCTCTATAAGAATACTAGCGACATCCAAAGTCATAGCCTATATAGCAAACACCGTTTACAGTTAAAATTTAATGTCGTCGTGCATTGCCATAATCCGTTGTTTGAATAACTGTTACCATTATTACTGGTTCTTCCGAATCTTTTTGATGGATCGCCCACAACACAGTGAGAAGAAAAAACGCATTGTAATAGATATACGAGTTCGGTAACCAATAACCTTGAGTGGCCCTAATCACAGCATGCTCAATTAATTACACAACCATTTTGCTCGATTTATATAACATAAAATGCTTTAATTGTATCTTACCAGGTTGTCAGAACCAAATGAAAAAAGAAGACGATCTGAAAGAGTGGAAATAAATTTGAATTTATGCATAATTAACTAGCTATTGAATTTATCGATACCAGATTTATTAAGTATTATTTAATTCTAAGAAATAAATTATTATTTTTTTTAATATACCTTAAGTGGTGCTGCTGGAACGTTAATCATTTTTACTTTAACATAGAATTGGTCAATGAAAATTAATCATAACCTAATACTGTAAAGTAATAACGTCAACATAACAAACTGCTGATCAACCACTAATCAGGTTGAGTCACATGACACATGTGAGTGGTTCACCTTTGACCCCTACTTCGTGCTTCTTGACGGAGGACTAGGAACAAAAATTTAATATCCCCGGATAATATATCCTATTGCCGTAAATTAAATTTATAAACTAAAATTAAATTTTAAATAATAATTTACAATTGTTTTATTTTCAAACTTATTTAAATTTTATGTTGGCATAAAAAGCAGAATATAAGTAATAAAAATAATTTATTATTTTATAAAGTTGCAGGAGACTTAATTAGGAATATTATTCTTGGGGAAATTACATCCGGGGAAAAATCTTTCTTTCCAAACAACTCAATTTGAATTCGATCATCCGCAGCTATCATCAAATTAATTGTTTAATTAAGTTGTAAGTACAATTAATTGTATAAAAGAAAGGTAAAAGTACATAGAACTCCAGGATGATAAAGATAACAATCTTTATCATTTGGTCATTGCTCGCAGGTACAGTGCAAATTCAAAATCAAAAACTGGTATAAGTTTGTATAATTCCCCCAAAAAAGTGTTTATAATTGATACAATATACAGTTTTAATGTGTTTTTAGGGCGAGATGCGAGTCAATTATACTTTGACGAAGAACCACCTTTCAAAGTGGAGTTTTCAAATTCTTTGGGAGCTAAAATTCCTTGCCGTGCGGCCGGGGACACGGCTGTCAACTGGACCCTGTCGGACAGAACCGCTGTTAAGAATATTCCGGGCTTACGAGAGGTTTCTTACGATGGAGATTTGATATTTAAGCCATTTCGTCAAGAAAACTTTCGATTAGATGTTCATTCGGCTGTTTATCGCTGCTTAATTTCAAACTCTTTTGGTCAATTGATTAGTCGAGAGGTTCACGTCAGTGGAGGTAATTATTTTAGATGCTTTTACAATAAATTTATTACAATTTTTTTATTTCAGTGATAATTCAGGCCCTTGATATCAAAGTTTACGATACTTATGCTATTGAGAAGAATACTGCCGTTTTGCGCTGTCAAATTCCAAGCGTTTTAACTAAGTATTTTAAAGTTGATGGCTGGATTAAGAATGACAACCTCCTTATACAATCAATTGCTTCAGATGACTGTAAGCTTAAATAGTTTGTTTTAAATTTATTATTTTAACTACAGTATATGCCTAATCATTATAATTTTTTTTAGTTTTGAACGACAAATATACATTAATGCCGAGTGGAGAGTTGCATATTGCTGATGTAACTTTGTCTGATTCGGGTTCGAAATTCAAGTGCAAAACTGTTAATTCTCTTACTGGGGAGACGCAAACTAGTGTCAATGCTGGTCAATTATTCATTACAAGTAAAGCGAGATAACTTATTATTTTTATATTTTGTACAATGTTTTTCTTAAAAAAAGCTCGATAAATTTCCGAAAGGTTTTTAATATATATTTTAAAAATTTACACAATTATTTATTAGAATCAAATGGAGTTGTACCTCCTAAACTTGTGGATTCTGAAAACCAAAACATTTTTGTTCGACAAGGGAAGTTGAGCATGTTGTCTTGCGTTGGTCAAGGCAATCCCGTACCTTCTAAGAAGTTGGTAGCTGTGTTACTTAATTGGCATGAAATTGGCATGTTGAATACTTTTCTTTTGTGCATTATTTTATGTCAAACTGCAAGTCTAATTTATTTTTAATTGGTAGATGGTATAAGAAAAATCAGTTTGGACTGCTGAATCAACTGGAAGCAAATGAACGATTTAGTTCAAGATCTAGTGCGTTATTTATTAGAGACACGCAAATAAGCGACGAAGGAGTTTACGTTTGCATAGTTGAAAGCAATGTTGATAAACTTCAGTGCACCATTAATTTGACGGTTTCTAGTAAGATATTTGCTAATTATATTTAGACACTAAATTTTTTTACTTTTAATATTTTTTTAGCACCGTTGAGTGTAAAAGTAGTTCCAACTCTGCAAACAGCTAAAACAGATGACCAACTAACGTTTAGATGCGAGACCAGTGGACAACCGATAAACAAATTGAACTGGTTTCATAACGGAAAGATTATCGAGAATGCACACGAAAACACATTCAGTATTTTTAAAGTTAAAGAAACTGATCGTGGAATATACCAGTGTTTTACTATGAATGACGAAGAAATGGCATTTGCGTCGACAGAAGTTTCACTATCAGGTTTACTAACTTTGGAAAGATTCATGGATTTTTTTAAAAAAAGAAATTAATTACGGTATTTTTTCTTATTAAGTAGAAGCGGCGCCTCATTTTTCGGATGTATTTGACGAAGTTGTTTTGAAACCAGGCTCATCGGTATTTATCAATTGTGTTGCATTTGGCATTCCAACACCATCGATTGAATGGAAGTTGTTTGATAAGAGAATAACAAATGATTACCGTATTCAAATTGAAAATAAACTGGAGCATGGAAGATTAGCAAGTCGCCTTGCAATAAAAAATGTTGTCGTTGAAGATGGAGGGATATATAGTTGCATTGCGTCTAACAAAGCAGGTGCAAGCACTTATTCAGCAAGGTTGGCCATATTCGGTAAGTAGATAAATTTAAGTTTTTTTATTTGATATTCATATTTACTTAATTTAACCCAAGATCTGTGAAAATGTAATAGACTAATGTAACTTTATTTAAGTTAGCTTTAATATTTCAAATTCTTAATTGTAATACGTTATTGTAAAACAATAATTATAACATTACCATTATTATTGGCTACTAGGTGATATTGGAGTGCGTAAACTGTCCGAATTGATAGCTGTTACTGATAGTGTACTTGATTTGAATTGCCCGTTTTATGGTCATCCTTACAAACAGGTTGAATGGCAAAAAGGTAATAAATTTAAATAACATGAATTACATACAACTTAAATTTAACTGATGATTGTTAACAGATGAACGCAATCTACCAAAAAATATTAGGCAGCAACTTCTAGAAAACGGAACATTAGTAATTAAAGATCTCGATAAAATGGCAGATGCTGGCCAATATATTTGCACGGTAGAAGATATGAGCGGTCGACAACATCAAGGCAGTTTGGATGTCCGCATACTTGGTAATTATAATATTATTTCATATCTAAATTATTTTTAAATACGCATAATTATCAATAAATTCAAATTTCATTACATGTATATAATATGAAAATCAATAGTATGCAGGTAAGACAACGTTTCGATTGGATTTAATTATTCGTTTCAGTTCCTCCGAAAGTAGTTCCCTTTGAATTTCAAGATGAGCTTTTAAGAGAAGGAATGAGAGCTCGACTGCAGTGTGTAATCAGTGAAGGAGATTTGCCGTTAAAAGTACAGTGGCTAAAGGATGATCAAATATTACCAGTCGAATTAGGAATTATCGTTAAAGTGCTTGATGAATTTTCGTCTATATTAACTATAAACAGTATTACTCCAAAACATAATGGAAAATATACGTGTGTCGCCAGCAATGATGCCGCTACTGTCATTCATTCAGCTCAGTTATCAGTTAACGGTAAACAACTAAGTTTTTCTCTACATTTTTTTCAGTTCCACCAAGGGTGATCCCATTTTCCTTTCTCGATGACCAGTTTTACAAAGGAATGAGATCTTTGGTCACTTGCGCAATCAGCCAAGGGGACCACCCTGTTTCCTTTGAGTGGTTGAAAGATGGGAAACCGATTCCCACTAACATGGGAATTATTACCAGAAAATATGATGAAAACACTGATTCACTTAGCATAGAAAATGTGGAATCTCGTCATTCTGGTTACTACACTTGCATTGTTAGCAATCAAGCCGGGAAGGCTGTTCATACAGCACAACTGTCGGTCCGCGGTAATTTCAACTGCCTGGGTCCATTTTAATATTTTTGCTTGTTATCTTGTTACAGTTCGACCTAAAATTGTGCCATTCCAATTTGGAGAACTTCTTTCGGAAGATTCTCCCTCCAGAGTGGTGTGTGGCTTGCAGGAAGGA
This sequence comes from Polydesmus complanatus, assembly GCA_034692225.1. Taxonomy (NCBI): domain Eukaryota; kingdom Metazoa; phylum Arthropoda; class Diplopoda; order Polydesmida; family Polydesmidae; genus Polydesmus; species Polydesmus complanatus. The sequence goes on along the minus strand of JAQGAZ010001900.1, from coordinate 306 downwards.
GATGCACCAATCCAATTCTCGTGGCTGCATGATGAAACGCCAGTTGTGAGTGGTGGTTTGATAACTATTCATGAAATGGATGGACTATCGAGCATTTTGTTTATTTCTAAATTAACATCATCACATGCTGGCACCTACACGTGCATCGCCAGAAATGGAGCTGGTGTTGATCGGCACAATTCAATTTTACATGTGAATGGTAATTTGATATCTAGACCTTCTTTGGTTAATTCTAGTAGCCCCGAAGATAGTGCCATTTGCGTTCCAAGGGGATCATGTGTTCGAGGGAGCATTGGCCCGCTTAAC
>JAQGAZ010001899.1:0-23000 GCA_034692225.1 Polydesmus complanatus | reverse complement strand
TTTAAATCACAACGCAGAGACATTTCTATTTTAATCGCTAGACGTTTACATACATTATACTTTCCGAGTATAATAAATCGAAAGTGAAGGAACCACTTTGAATCCTCATCAATAGAGATGAACCAGAGAGAAAGTGAGGGTGGGAGGCTCACGTGGAGGCTAGCAGACGGATATGAAGACGAATTGTCTGCCATCCAAAAAACCCACCTGTACATGTCTATTGAAAATGGCAGTCATGTCTGAGCAATATGCTCCGCTCTATGCAAACCAGTTTCCCAGCCCCACCCACCTACCGATCTCTTAAGCCATGTAATGGCCAGGGTGTGCGAGCTAGATGGCCGTACACCTCTCTCCAGTAGACGTGTAAAGCAAGCTTACCTGAAAGATTTTTTTTTATTTATTTATTTAAAATAACATTTGAGAAATAAATAAAGAAAAAGAAAGTTGAGCGGGGGTGTAAACCGGTATGCAATCCATTTGGAATACTGGTTTTAGGGGTGGGTAGTGGTAGGGTGTGGGGGTGGATGGATTCCATCTTAACCTCCACCTACAACTTAGCGAGACAACGTATAGGCGCAGAGGGACAGCCAACTTTTGATTTAATAAAAACAAATGGAAATAAAAATGTTCGCGGAAGGAATTTTCACTTGTCGATGAATTAATACGTAGACGTCACGTCAACGTAAGACTGGAAATAATAAAAATAATAATAAAAAAAAAAGAAATAAAAAAAAGTGGTCAGGAAAGGATTGTGAGTGAGTGAAGGAGAGAGATGAAGATCGAGAAAATGAGCCACATTAGCTTGGATCATTAATACTTAATTAAAACGAATGAAACGCTAATTATTGCGATTCACGTAAATAGTTTTTAATGTTTCAAATACAAAAAAAAAATAATAATAATTAATTAATCGAGAGAGGGAGAAGAAGAGAGAGTAAGGGGAAACAATAATTGTAATCAATTAATTTACACGTCCAAAATTAATAAAAAATTACGGTACTTTAATTTTTTTTTTTCGTATTAAAAAAATAATCATTTTGGTGTTTTAAAATGGGAAAAGTAATACTCAGAATAATCATAAAATAATAAATTCAAAAAAAAATCAATTCAAAAAAAAAAACCCCTAATTAATTATATTATTGCAATGTAAAATTAACAGTTTTAATGTTTTATCTCCGAAAATTAGTCATTAATTAGCTTCAGCTACGCTTTAAAAACAGATATCGGTAAAAAATTAAAAAAAAAAAAAATTCGTGAATAAACTTATAATATTTCAAAAAATTAAAATTTAAATAGATTTCAAATTTTGAAAGTTAATTAAGCTTTCAATCCAATTAACTAATTTTGTCATTGATAAATTATTATTAAATTTTAACCAAAAAAGTTTCCTAATTTTATCACCGAGTGGCGTTCGCGTGCTCGTTTTACTAAATTTCTCACATCGCATTCGAATGTTACCTGCAGTACGAGGCTATTTTAACCACCTGACTTCTTCTTCAACATCCATTAGCAAAAAAATATATAAAAAAAAAAAAAAATCTATGATAAAAGTTTCAGTCGAGTAAAACATTAGAGCGCATGCGTGGTGGTGGCCGTCAGGTGTGGTGTATCGGCCGAACGAGTTTGCTCGTGACACGTACTCATATAAGTTATTTGGAGGCTGCTCACTTAGCGCACTTTTGCTCAGTCGCTCCTCCAGGTAACTACCAAACGAATTTCATCTGCTGTTTTGTTATTTTTTAAAAGTAAAAAAGAAAAAAAAAAAAAAAACTGGCACTAGGTTGGCGAGAGAAATTTAAAGAAACAGGAATGGAGCCATCTTAAAACCACGACGAGCCATCATGTTATTTTTTAACTCTCGTATCCCAACAACTTTTTAATATTATTATTATTTAATAATAAAAAAAATTAATAATAATTCTTCGGTTAATTATTTTGATCTCTTTGCGAGCGTCACGGCGTCTCCTATATACTATGACGGACCGAAGAAGATTGGGATTGTTTTTTTTCTCGGTGCAGTGTGTATTTTTTTCGCCTCCGAAAAATGTTAACCACTACCTGCCAAAAAGTTTACCGGAAGTGTTCGACGTGGGTTATTAGCGCGGTGAAGTTATTTTCGTTGACAGCAGGCTGTGATAAGAGTGACGCGTTTCACCGACTTTTGTGACTGCTTGTGATCGCCACTGCCAATTCGATCGTGAATTAAAAACTTTTTTTTAAGTAAAAATAAACAACGAACGAACGAGTCGGAAAGGATTTGTTGACGGGAAAAGATCGACCTAACTCGGCCGTCCTTCTACGGTCAACGCCCCGCACCGTCGCTCAACTAACAACAATCGTTTTCGTTGCTTAACTCATCTACGGATCTCGTCTTTTTAACTAAAAAAAAATTATTCAAATTTCTCAAACCGATTTTTATCTTTAAAAATTTAAATAGTTAAAATAGTACAAAAAGAAATTTTTTTTCATATCAAGAAAAAAATATCAGCTTATAAAATTAATAATTTTTCTGTGATAAAATAAGAATTATTCTTTTTTTTTCTTAAAAAAAGAAAAATAATAATAATAACCGTTTTTATAATTATTCTAAAAATTTTTCCCTTTTGTATATTTAACTTTGAACAAAAAAACTTGTTGTTAACGATTTTAAGACGATTTTATGCACTGGAAAAGCGGTCGTCGTTTGGCTGCCGCTCAGGGTGCATCGTCGACGGTGACTACGACGACGAGTGGCATCTCGTCTGCCGAAGACGAAGCGACTTCGAGCGGCAGCAATAGTCTTCCGACGACGATGAGTCCGTTAAGCGACGGCACGAACGCCTCTCTCCTCAACGTGGTGAAATGGTGCGACGAGGGCGAATATCTAAAGGATTTCCTTCAAAATCACCACACGCTTCCTCAAGTAGCCCGTATCGTCAAAGGTCAATATTTGACTCTCGGCGTGTCCACCTTGTCCAGTTCCTCGTCGCATCATCAGGCGGTCTTCTTGTGCTCCAGAGCCAAACGTCTCAAAGTGGCCGCTCAGTGCGTCAAATTCAAAGAAGGTAAAAAAGTGGTGCCGATCGGCCCTCGTTTGGCTATCCCGGACAATTACGAAGGCTGGTTCGAAATTTTATCGGAAGAGGGGAAAGCCGTGCGCTGCATCGAGTCGGTAGCCGAATTAGCGCGGAGGTTTCCCGATTCGTGTCTGGTGCGCGAAAACGTGAAAGCTTACGTGGCGAGAGGCGACGAGCTGGAAATCATCACCGACCGTGTGCGGACCATCAGCGCCGGCGAGACATTGGTCTTACTTAGCGAAGTGATGGGCAGCAGCGCCAACCCTGACAAAAACAACTCGGAAGCGAAGAAAGATAGTGGCGGAAAAGGTCGTTTTTTGCGCTGTTTCGACACCAAAGGAGAAAACGTCTATCTGAGCTTCGACCAACGAGGCAAATTCAGTCTGGTGGCCAAGGAGGATAATATTTCGGGTGTCCACAGTATTAAAAACCTATTGACCAAACGTTTTCCCATCATGGTGCGGCTGGTGACCGGAAAAACGCCGCTGGGAGGAAAGATCGGCTCGAATTTTGCGCCGGAAATGAGATTATTTGCCAGTTTCGAAGAAGAATGCGTGATGGCGCTTCCGCTGCATACTTCGGCTTCCAATCCTAAAGTGGGAGATTTGTCCACCCACATGGTGGCGGTGCCCATCACTATCCCCCTCAAACTCCAAGCGTCCAAGAACCCGGAACTTTTGCAGACCATCAAAGAGTACGATCAGATTCAGGATCGGTGCAAAACGCTAATCGAAGATGCAGCAGACAAAATACAAGTGTTCGAAGTGGACAACGCTTCCGGAAAAGAGCAGAATAGACCGGAAGTTGCCTTATATCGTAAACTTCCCTATTTTCGACGCGCGTTTTCCGACCCCAACGGATACCGACAGCAGCGTCACCATTCCACTTCCGCTTTGGAAATAGATAATAATTACCGCAAACGTTCCGAGTCCGATTTAAACGGCGACAGCGGTTCACCTTCCGGTCAAGAGCACGACGATCGTTACAACGAAATCGATCAGATCTACGACTACGTCCGCGGTTTCGCTCCTCTGCCCAAATCAGCCGAAACGAACGTTAAAAGCGACGTGGAAGAGGCGGAACAGGAAGGTGGAGAAAAGGAAGAGGGATCGTCCGAGGAAGACGAGACGGCGGAGGACAAGTCAAAGCCAGAGGAGTCAACTAAACCTCCGGATCCTCCTCCCATCGAGACCATCCCGGCCAGGAACCTACGTCTCGCTCACACCGTACATCCGGTTCGCGTTGTTCAAGTCACCTCCAGCCACAAACGACCTGCCATCGAAAACCACTACGAAAGAATTCCTCGAGTAGGAGTGGGACGTTTCTACAGTCGAGATTCTCGTTCGGCCGGAAGTAAGCTCAGCAAATTATACGCCATTAAAAATGGCGGAAGTGGCGGGCATCAACGTTATAACGGAAGTCTCAATAGTAGTAACAACAATAATAACAACAACGCCATTAAAACGTCTTCAGCCAAGCTGTTTCGTCAACATCAACGAATCGGAGGTAGCGGAAGCGGTGGTGGTATAATAGCAGTAAGCGGAAGAGGCGAGCCAACATATCCGGTGATCGGTATTCGCGGAAGTGTAAAATCGTCCGCCACGTCGCCTCTTTTCAACATCCGGTATAAATCGTTGACTAACTTGACCAGCCTGGAGTTCAACACTCTAGACTCGTCGAACTCCGGGGGTGGCCTAACCTCCAACGCCTCTTCTTACATAATCGAAGAGTGCGGACCGCCCCCCAACGCCGTTGCCGGACGAAAAGCGCACAAGAAACAGATGCTGCATTTGGGCAGGCCCAAATCGCTCACCAGTCTCGGACTTTTGCAGTGTAAAGACAATCGTAATTATCAATTCCACTATCACCAACAGCAGCAGCAGCAGTCGCCTCACGGGGGGCCGCCGCAGCAGCGCCACCACCAGCTCATTCTAAGCGACTACAATCGCGCCAATCTCATCAATAACGTAATGTGCGGGGGGCCAATTGCTAAACCCAAAGAACAAAAGGATAAAAATATTCTCATCAGCGCTGCCAATAATAACAACAGTTTGAAACGCATCGGGACGTTATATTTGTAGTGTGGCGACCAATCTCGAGGATATATAATTATTATATACTATATTATAATGCCTGGCTGTGCACTTCCAGTACGTTTCTATCTCTTTCTTTTTTTTTTTACTATTATTATTTTTTTTAGTTTTAGTTAATTAATTAATTATTATTGAATAATCAAAATCTCATCTGGACGCTTTGAATAATAATCTCTGTCTCCCATTTGCAATACCTTGTTGTTTATTTACTTTATAAAGGATTCGCTTTTGTTAATTTGTTTGAAATTAAGCTCACACCCTGTACATCCATTTTTTTATACAAAATGGCCCGCTATGACGTCACGTTGATCGCTCGGTTCCCCCACGCATTTTTAGCACTATTTTTAAAAATTAAAAAAAAAAAAAATTTACCGGTGTCTCAGATTGCGTTATAGTCTACTTTAAAATAATAATAAATACTTACATTAAGAAAACGTAAATTATAATGTATCTATTTATTTTTAATAAATACATGTAAAGTATTATTTAAAAAAAAAAAAAAAAAAACAACCTCGTTTTTCCCTGAAAATGTTTTTTAAATAATTTAATGAAACGCATTCCACTGAAAAATAACGTGTGGGCTATTGAGTTCTTAAAAAAATGATTTTTTTTTTTTAAATTGCGTAAAAAAATATTTAATAAGATTTGATGCTACGGTTACTTTCGTAAACTACTTTCTTTTCTTTATCTTACATTCTCATAATTCGTCATAAAAGAAAAGAAATGTGATGTTATAAAATTCGGCGTTACACTTTTTCCCCCCGTACCAATTTTTGTTGCTTGAAGTGGCGCACAAAATGTTCCTGACGTCATCCGAAAACGTTCAATTCGCTGCCACTGTAGTGTGAACCCGGTTGAACCGGTTTAAATCAAAAAAACGTCTTTTAAAGCCGATATTTAGCCTCCAATTACGCTTTTTCTCACCTTTTCTTTACTTTCTTTTCCTCATTTTTATTTATTAAAAGTGTAAAAAAATCAAAATAATAAAAAATCCAAAAAAATTTGGTTTAAGAAAAAAGAAAACTGCCATAACACAAAATTCGCGTTATTCCCCATAATAATTTATCTACTGTTCTAGTACGAAGGCTAAAAAAACGAGTAGAAATCGTGACGTCATTAGCAGTTCAATCAACCAACCGATCAGCTGTTTGTTTACTTTTTTGTCTTTTTTTTATAATAATTTCTTATTAATAATGATTGTTTTTGATATAAATATATTATATTAAATGGATTTTTTTTATTATTAATAATAATTATAAATAAGATTTACTGTGATTTTTCCTATTCGAATTTTTGGTATGTTTGTAGCGTTCGCGTAACGTCACTCGATACGTGACGTATTTCCTATGTGAACTCGTTTTCCTCTCTTATTACTTTTTCTCCATCGCTTCACCCACTCAAATTATTAATAAGAATTTAATAAAACCACTTTCTTGTTTAAAAAAAAATATTTCATTTTTATTTTAATACCGAACGATTTTTTTTTTTAAATTAGATGTTAGAGAATGGAAAATAATTTATTGATTCGAAAATAAAAAGAAAGTAAAAAAAGCAAGGTTGTCTGCGAATATCGATGGTTCGATCCATCGATTATTCGATACAATATACAATTATAATTCAAAATAAACAATAAATTAAAAATAAATACCCGGTAAATAAATATTTAAGAAAGTGTTTAGTATGACGTTCAAGAACATTATAAAAACGTCAGAATAATAATTAAATGTTATAAGCGAAAGCAATGAGTAATGACGTGCAACAAACGCGCTAAATTATTAATAATAATGAAACGCAGTGAAAACTTTGTTTCGAACCAGGTTATGGTAGAACGAACGTCATTGTTATTGAAATTCTCAGAGTAACGAAAAAATTTAAACGTTGTTCCGGTTTTCCTCCGTAAATCAATTTGATCACTACCAAATCGGATTACAAATAATTATTTGAGATTCCGTAAGTAATAATAAACAAAAATTAATAATGTTTTTAATTCGCTATCTACAACATCTTCTATTCATTTTTAATAGCTAATAAAAAAAAAATTCAATACTGAACAAGAAATAAATTAATTGCAGTAGTTATTTTAACAAGTTTCTTATACTGGTATTGTCATTGTTTTTATGAGTATGCAAGGAAACCGCATTTATAAAATTTAATAATAAATTTTTAGACAAAAATTTAATGCAAATTATCGATTGAAAATCAACGCGGTTTTTATTTACCTTGAAGATAAACAGATCACTTACGGGTAAAATTTTACAAAGACACGTACGTGCACATGTCTTTGAATAAACTACTCGCTTGTTCAAACCCAAGTTAACCAAGAAAACACTAAATTAAGTCAGAAACATAATTAGCAGATTTTACAACATATGGCTGATGTAATCGAGAAAAATTAGAAAAATACAATTTAAATAAATAAATTATTCATTAGAGCGGATCGAAGCTGCAAAATAAAAAAAACTGATCAAAAAGATAATAATTTGTATTTCGTCATTTAACCTACAAATGATCTCTAGAAATACCGTTGCTACTGGATGTGTAAATCTAGATTTCGGTATTAAATGTTCAATTCAAAGTTTTAACAGCAACAAAATAAAAGGTTTTAGCAAAAACCATGTTAGCATAGCGTAACAAAATTTTATACCGGTACTGTATAAATTATAATTGAAATACATGTACGAAGCTTTAATAAAACTATGCTTTTGTTGGCAAAACTTTATAATGAAAACCATAGCTTGCATGGTTAGACTACTAGTAATTAAAACACACTATTTCACAAACAAATCCATCGACTGTCGCAAATAAATTGAAGTACATGTATACTGTACTAGGTACTTTGTGCAAATTTAAAATTCTACGTAACGAATGTAAGCATCCTTCATAAGTAGCCTTGTCAATAACAATCAAAATCGATTTGTACTTACGATACGTGTTATCTACGTCGAACGTTTATTATATAATAATTTTTCTCGAGCGCATTGTTCTCTGAAGTAATTGAAATTGCTTTGCAATAATTATTACTTTCATTTGTATGCGAGGGTCAAAAATGCGATTAACATGGAAATGATGAGCGCAATGTGACAAGAAAAACAACTTTGCAAATTATTTATTCTACAAACACCCCCAACAAGTCCACCACTCACTTGGTCAAGCGCCAGACAATGAAACGTAAAATGTTAATTTATACCAAACTACAGACTACAAATCATTTTAATTATGATTTTTTTTTTCTGTTAAAAAGTAAATTTTTCTCATATAACGTGATTAAACTTTTATTATTTCATTAATTAATTCACTTTTAAATCAATTTCATCGTCTAAATACATTAAAAAAAATCTTTTAAGATATTTATTTTCTTGTACCGGTGCTTAGAATTCATTTTTATGATAAAAATCCTTCAAAAAAATTGATTTTCAAATTAATTACGGTACCGTAACCGGTATTTAATTAAAATTTTATTTTAAAATGTTAATTCTCGTAGACTTAAAATTACAGCAGGTATAAAATTAGTTATTTCTGCGAAAACATAATACCGTAAAAAACCACTAAAATTAATTATTAGAAATTATATTAATAATAGCTTTCTTCTCCGTTTTCATATTTTTTTTTTTACTTAATAAAATAAATTGCGGGCTAAAGTTTGAATTAGACAATAAATTTCGTTAGCAACGCAGAATTTAAATAAATATGCTGCGTTTGTTTCGTTAAGAAACTACATTTGAAATTGTGTCACTTACTGTCAAATTTCCCTCTAACAATTTGTTAATCATTTTTTAATATGACTTAATAGATTTCTCTAACAATCGACCAGGGATTACTTTTTTTTATTATTTTTTTAAAAAATCACTTTGGCGTTGAAATTAAAAAGAAGGGGGAGAAAAAAATGTAATTCGATTGTATTCGAATGCGTCGATGACAAGTGATTGGGGGGGGAGGCTATCGATTGCTCATTGAATAACGGCGACCGTGCAATATTTAATTCGTTTTAGTCTCGTGCTACTCCTGTTTAGTCCGCCCGCGCACAGTCTCGGTGAGTGCACGTACAGCCAGAGTACTGTATTCAACCACAGGTAAGTCCTTTTTATCTCTCCTTCGCTCACTCACTCACTTCTTTCCCTAAACTAGGCCAAAATGTCGGCGATTTTCTCAGTAGCAACCATTGTTTGAAAACGAAAATCTAGGTCTCCGGCTATTTCTTTTTTTTTTTTTATTATTTATTCCTCCTCCCCCCTTTTTCATTCCCTCCACCCTCCTCCTCCCCCTTTCAATCCATCGCGGACGAGGGTCGCTCGGCACTTACCGAATTACCCGGCCATTTAGTATTGAGGCTACTCGTAAACAAACTCGTCTTCCAACCAACCTGCATTTTAATTACGTCACTTCAGACAACATTCATCTTTTTTAATCGACCACTTTTTCTTCTTCTCCCTTTTCGTATTTTTTTTTTAAAATTTATTTATTAAGTCACCTAACCCATTCTTAATAAATTAATTAATCGAGTTTAAGCGCTGAATTACATATTCGATACAGTAGTTATTAATTCCAGTTATTATTTATTTTAAATCTACTGAGTTACAAAATGATTTTAATATAATGATTTATTAATAAATTAACCCCTTCTGCAATTAATCTTTATTATAATACAAAATTAATTATTAATTACGGTAGCGCTATAATTTTTAAAATAATAATAAACAACAACTAGATTTTAAATTAAAATTAATACTGTTAATCCTCATTTGTAGTCTGTTCATTTGATCGAAAATAAGTGCGCTTATAATTTCACTGTCTTAACCAGTTGTACAGTAGTTTGACTTAAATCAACATACCAAGTGAGTAAATGTTGTGGCTAAAAAAGAAATAGGCCTACCTGTATTGTAACTTGCACAAAAAATCAGACTAATTTTTGCCTTTTTTTGTGCCATAGTAAATACATGCACCTTGTAGCCTACATTGTAATTAGCTTAAGTCTTAAAATAATATAAAGTGATTTTGTTTCAAAAAAATATTTTAATTAAATCTTGTTGGCGGAAATTGAGTATCATTAATTGGGTAAAACTTCGTTGCTACCACTAGCTCACCACTTTAAGCCAAGATTTAGTTTGAATTTCGGCTAAATTTGGATTTCGAAATCAGATGAACTCTGGAATTTATTTGGCTATTTTCGTTGATTTATTGAATATTGACTTTTAAAAAAAACATCAAATTTACATTACTACGAGTATTATTAATTATTTAAATACTCGTTTTCATTAAATTCTACGAACGCTATAAAAATAAAGATACTGTAATTAAATTCATTTTCAATTTCAAAATGAATTTTTATAATACTGTAATATAAAATTTAGAAATCCACGAAAAATTATAAACGATCAATACGGCATTTTATTTTTTAGCCTTAATTACAAAATCCCATGTTGTTTTAGATTGTTCATAAATAAAGTCTTTTCCCATTTCTCCCTCTGTCTGTCTCTCTCTTTTCCTCTATAACTTATTGTTCAGTTTAAAGAAAAAGCAGAATTAAAAAAAAACATAGATGTACAGTATGAGCAGTGCATAAAAAATTAGAATTAAGGTGAAATAATAATAGAGAGCGAGAGAAAGATAGGGATAGATAGTGTTGTGTACTGTACCTGCAGCGTGTACACATGAAACAAGTACAAATCCACCCAACAATTTTTTTTATTCCAAATTTAATTCGAAATTTATTATTATTATTATTATTATTTTTCTTCTTCTTCTTATCCCATTTTCTCCAGTGTATATTTCTCAATGCACGCGCGGGGCGTCTACGAGTACCACGTGTTCACTCACTAACACATACTCCGAGTATTATAATATTTGTACCGGGTATATGTGACGCAGTAACGTAATGTAACGCAACCGCCATTGTTTAGCAGCGCAACAAAACGTGTTGTTACATTCAAATTACATAACTTTTTTTAACCCTTTTTTTATTTATTATTCTTTGATAAGCATTTTACATGGAGAAAAATGGTAATCGCCAATTTAATTACCGAAATTTATTTATTCAAAAAAAAAAATATACCGTATATATTTTTTTCTATTTCATAATAAACGTCGAGTTACGCCCGCTATTCAAACAGCGCCATCTAACCACTGTAGAACTATGCGAATTATTGTCTAATATCAATAAGAAAAATTTCAGCAATTGCCTAATTTAGATTCAATTAATTTTACTTTTCAATATTATTACTGTATTATGAGTTTTTAATAAGCAAATAGGTCACCGCTCTTGAGCTGCCTGTTACTGTTCCGCGAATAAAAAAAAAAGTGGCGCTGAGAAACGATGTTTTACTATGTTTACCAATTTTAATTTTAAAAAAAATCTTATAAACTATTCAATTGATGATAATTATTATACTGCAGTAATTAAAAAGATACAGAAAACCCATTTTCAACCTTTTAATGTAACTGCAGTACTGAGAAATTTTCTGTATTTTAAATGCGCAAAGAACTCTCTATAAATAGTGTAAATTAAAAAAACTTTCAAAAATCACTAAAAAAAATATTAATACTGCAAATAAATAAAATAAAGCACCGGTAAATTATTATAATTTTGAATAATAATTATTGGGAGTTCTGTTCTGTATTTGGAACATGCATGAAGCATCCTTTATTTCCAATAGCGGTGTACTGTACTGTACATTTACTCTACATAGTAGTCTACATTTCTATTCTCAGTAGTCCGTTTGTAACGCGGATATGGAATCGCGTGACATTAATGTCAGTGAAATGTTCAAATAAAATCCCACAATTTCCGTTTCGCAATCAAAATGCCGTGAAAAATTGACTTTTAAAAAATCCGCTAAAAAAAACCCCAAAGTCAAATGGATAGTTAGTTAACTATTTAATGAAGCGGTAAATGACGGTTATAAAAAAAAGTATTAATCAGTCGAAGAAGTAAGAGATAACAAAAAAATGAAATAGAAATGAAATTGAATTTGACCTCATTCGATTCGCTTTCTAAAACCGATTTTTATTTTTTTTTTATAACTAAAAATAAAAAATGATAATAATAAAAAGAATGGAAAAAAAAAAAACAACAACAACAAACACGTGTGTTGTGTGTGCGTTTTCATGTTCCAAGCCATGCAATTATCATATGAAAAATAATAATAATAAAAATGAATTTGATATGAATTCACCTGAAGAAAAAAAAAATACCACCCAAAACCAAAAACGTAATGTACAACGAATTGAAATAAATTAAAATAATAACAACAACAAAAGAAAAACGAGGGGAAAAAAAAAATAAAATACAGATAAATAAAAATCAATTAACACTTTTTCTAAGCTCCCGTGAACAACATGGCGTAGCTTCGAGTTAACACTGCAATTTGCCTTTCCACTCGACTGAACACTTAACGCGGGACTAACTTGTCATTGAAAATTCAATTAAAAAAGAAGGAAATTCAATTAAAAGAAGAAATTGAATTTAAATGAAAAATAAATGTGGCAATTATCAAATCATTGTTAAAAAATATGTTATTGGAAAACCTAACTACAGTAATTAATTCGGCGCTTAAATCTTCATAAACACTTGAGAAATCCTCAATTTTAATAAATAATTATACCAAATAACGATCTTTCAAATGAATTTTAAATTGAGCAAACACTAAAATCTGGAGAAAATAGTAAAATTAAAATTTATTCAAAAAAATAAATTCTTTAAAAATGAGAAATACCCATAACAATTATTATTACAGTAATAGGAAATTTCCAAAATAACAAAATAAAAAAACACTAAAAAAAAACAACTTGAAATTTCACTTTTTTATTTCAATGAAACAGTAACCAATTAAATTTAAATAACTAAAGTAATTGAATAGTTTTTATTAAATAAAAAAATAATATCAAGTTAGTGAACGTTAACTACTGTTTTAGAAAGCGTTGCAACTGCGCCCCGGGAGAGTACAAATCCGCCGTAGAACAACAAGTTATTCTCAAGGATTTAAAAAAATATCCCAGACAAACAGTGCAAATAAATAATTAATTTTTATCTCATTTGTTTTATTCATAATTAAAAATGAAATTAAAATTACCGTTAGTAATTTGTAACAATAAAAAAAATGCTTTTAAATTCGTAATTGTATTTTTTATTTGTTCTCCTACTTTCTCGGTTTATAATGAAAATGTATTTGTGGTGCAATCATTTTCTCATGCAACACGCCTATCGGTAACTACACATTTCTATAGTCCTCTCGTAAATAGCTAATTTTTTTTTTTAAAATGATAATAAAAAAAAGCGAAAAAGCATAAAATAATAAAAAATAAAAAAAACCAAGCTATTTGTCCAAATGGGAATGAAATGTGTGAGAATGGAAGTGGGTTCGGTTTTAGTAACCTTGGGCCTTGGCAAACTATTTTTTCCCTCCAAAAAATGCTTTCTATTTTCTTTTCTTCTTGTTCAACTTACGTATTTGTATACATAAACCCCTTGACCTCGGTCTCCACCCATCGACCCCTCACACGCGCCCGGCAAACACCGCAGCGCACCTAGCGACACAGTTAGGCGCCAATACTAACTTAACAGTGATATTACACGGGATATTTTATAGTAATCGCGCGATTCTCACGAAATAAAACCAAAAAAAAAACTTAAGAGAACGATAAATAAATTGGAATAATTGTCAGTTCAATAGCGCTCGACCGGCTCATTTGCAGGTTTCAAGCCGAACTGAGTTAAGATTCAGCCGCAAGGCCAATCTAAAAACTTAATGCTTTTCTTATGTCGTTACCCCCCGCTGATCTACTTCTATTTCATCTTCGTTTTACAACGATCTAAGTTTGTTAAACCATGTGACTAAACTATGTTGTGGCTTACAACATTTATATAAAAAAAATTTTTAACCTACGCATGCGCATATCTTTTTATGATCTTGATCTAGAAAAATCTTTTACGAAGTTGATGAAATTTAATATCGCTTAGTTCACAATCTCTTTTGTAAAGTTTTGATGCCATTAAAAATTTAAATCAAGGTTAAAAATCCCGGTGGCAAAATAGTTACAAAATCTAGTCAGTTAACTTGTAAACCATATTTTTAAAAATAATTAAAAGGAAACTACGGTACATGTAAATTCCTTTATGACTAACTTCGAAATATATCCATAATAAAAATTAAAATAGGCTACAGTAGTTGGAAATTTGAATTGTTTTATGAATTGTGAATATTTTCCACTCTAACGAATTACCATTACAACAAAAAAATTGTGCAGCCTCCCTAAAAAGCCTATAAAAACCGTTACGGCATTTTGTCTTGCATTTCTATTTTACCCATTAATAAAAAAAAAATCCTGTTTGCCCTAATATCGATCCAGCCGACAAAATGGACGGTGAAGAATCTCTTGAAAGTGACCTTCGATTGTTGCCCTTCGGAAACTAATTTTTTAAAAAAGAAAAAAAAAAAATTCTTTTTGACTCTTTTCATAGAATGCGCTGCTTGAGTCAGAAGATGAGGTGCTGTAAGAGAAAGAGGTGTGGGGTGGAGAGAGATAACAAATGAACGCAGGTATTGACTAACAGCATTTTTTTAACCATCGCTAATTTTTTTTTTAACAGCAGCTGTGAAGCTCAGACTCGTTTCCACCGACGTGTCTGCGGCCTACTTCACACCAGCGCCCACCAAATCCAGGGGAATTCAAGGATTTCATGGAAACCGAACCTGAGCGAGTTTTTAAGGATGCAAACTCATCTGATAAGAACGATAGAAGGAATTCTATAACAAGCTTTTAACAAGAACACGCTTCTCAAATAATAAAATTGGGTAACAAGAATTGTGAACAAAGTTCATGAAATAATAATTATTATTACAAAGTCCACTTCTCATCAATGTCCAATTCATCATTGGGTTCGTAACAAAATTACACACAGATTAATAGGACTCCCCTTTTCGGTTCGGGTAATTTTTGTCCAGAAAAACCTCTAGACTGCATTAAGGGATTTCTATAATAATTTTTTTTTTTCTATTCTTATACCTCTATAAGTGAAAAGGATGGGTTTTATAAGAGGAATTGACGTACGAAAACGCCTTATACATGTAGGAAAAATCGATCTTTATTTCTTTTAATCTCTTTTCAAAATGGTCGGATCTTAAAAAACTCCATAAAATTTTTTGTACTGATAAATCAATTTCAAAAATGATATATCTAACTAAATGATGTACCTAATTAAATGAGAACTTGCGTTAATGAAACTTGGGTTAAGCGAGGAATCTTTTTTTTATTTTTAAATTCAGTACAGCGTTTGTTTTTCTTCCTTTAACTTTTATTCCAGTCTCTCTTTTGATGATAATAACTAACATACTCGTGCATTCGTCACGTGGTTTAGTAAACTAAAACTAGTGTTAAAGGAAAATTCAACAAAACTAGATCACTGGGTGGCAACGAAATATTATTAAGTAACGTTTTAATCAAGGAAAGTCATCTAGACATTATCTAAACAATCCAGCCTCAATAAGAGTAACAGAAATAAGACAATAAACTGCATTTCCGTATCGAATGCATAACTCCCTCGCCCGTTACCTTAATTTGCACGTGCGCGAGGGATGTAGGGAAACGTGACGTTAAGTTTTTCCGGGTTGTAAACCAGGTTTTTTATCTGCTTTTTCGTTTAATTTGATGTATAAAATTATGTAAATGGCACTGTCTAACACACCCATCGTTAAAAAATATATGTAATACCGGTATGTACAATTGTTAGTCAAAAAAATTTGCGGCGAGAAGTGTCCCACTGCACGCGTTTTGTTTGCTAGTCACACGTGCTTCCCCATACTCGTGTCACGTTCTGTCACGTCCGATCAAATCCATCGCCACTAATTCATCATCCTCAATCGCTTCTCCCAACGCCTAATCCCATGATGTATTTGTGAACTGAATTTTGCCGCATCTGATACAACGAGAACAAAAAAGCACTTTCACCGTGTTGATCGCTGCTAAAAATACATTCAAATTTAATGCAATAAAATTTTTTTTTTTTAAAAAAAAAAACATACTTTTTTCCTCAACCAAAATTCGTAGACATTTTTTAAAGTAAAAATTTGAGTGAAATTCGCAGTGGTTTTAACTTAATAAATTGACCAAAAGAGTAAATTTGAAATAATAATAATAAAAAATAAAAAAAAATGAAAAGAAAGTCGTTTGTTAAATCCTTTTGTTATCAGCAGAGCGCTCGAATTATGCAGAATTATTATTAAGTCAAAATAAAAGAGAGAAAAAAAAAATTAAGTTGAATTTACCTTGTTTCAAAGTGTGAATATTGCGAATTCGAGCGATAAGATGCTGTTTGCTCCAATTTCAAATTAAAAAAATCAAAAAAAAAAAAATACAAGTGTTTTCTAGATTTGAAGATATAAATATCAAATTCGTAAATGGCGTAACACAATCTAGCGTTACACAACTCTACTTTTCAAAGACGGTCATTGGAGAAAGCCTATAAACTTAAAATACGCTTAAAAAAAATAATTCATGTGCTTTATGTGAACCTTAATTTTGTACTTTGTATAAAAGATTTTTTTTAAAATAAAATTTGATTTACAAAATCATTATTTTTAAAATGTTCGCAAAATCTAATAAAAAAATTTCAATTTAGATTAAATACACTGTAACCGTTTAATTAAATTTTTTTAGAGTTATTAAGAAAAGATCAAATCAAATTTTATTATTTTTTCCTATTAATAATATTTCTAATAACGGTTAATACCGGTAAAAAAATTATTAAAAAACATAATTAACAAAAAACCCACAAAAACAAAAATCTAATTAGCAATAAAACGATCCAAACTAACTGTATTTTATAACGAGTTTTTGATAATTATTAATATTTTATTGCTCAAGCGAAAAATAAATAAATAATAATAATAAAAAAGATTAATAATTAGCAATAAAAATAAGAAACGTTAGCGAATGTCAATTAAGCGTACGAATGAGAAAAAAGAAAGAAAAAGTAATTAAAAAGATTAGTAGAAACCAACCGCTATCTGTCAAATCGCATTTCGATTAAAATCTCCAAAATAAAAATCGCCGAGTGTTAATTTTCCATAACTTACCTATCTGTCATTCTCCCACTCACCCCCACCAACGCCTTATCTAAATTGAAAATCAACTAGCTTTTTTGTTTACATTAATTAAAGTGTAGCTTAGGCTTAGGCAAAGCAGCCTTGATGAATGGCGACCTGGCGACCGGGGTTCAAGGAGTAAGAGCCAATCAAAGTCGTTTTGAGACACTAACCCCCTCTATCATTCTATTGACGTAACGAAATCTAAGGTAAATAGCGGGGGAGAAAGTATAGGTTGGGGGTGGGAACCGCAAACACGAAAACGTAAACAAGGTTAATTACTCCTGATTAATTTTTTTCTTCTAATAATTAACCCAAACCCTTCCACTCCCAACCATCCATTAGATCGATAAATAAAAGTGACGTCATTTTACTATTGTCAATTTCCGTTAGAACCGTTAGAATCCACAAAATAAGTGTCACCGACATTGTCGTTACCCTCGGATTTTTACATTGACATTTAACGACTACATGGACTTAATTAAAATTGTAAAACAAATAAATTCAGCATTAAACGAAATCTTCAGGCGGCGACGAAGTATTATACAGTATTTAAATAATTATGGTCTAGCACCTGTGAAAGAGGACTCAAACCTACCTTCATTTGCGCTAGTAGTATGCGAACAAATTTTAAAATTAATAAATTTTTTTAAAAAAAAACACACATAAAAAATTGATTAAGAAAGCAAATAAATAGCGTTTGGTGTATCAATTTGTAAGTCATGTTTAGTAAATTCATTACATTGTTCACTCCTCTCTCAACCACCCCCTCATCACAACCCGTGTAACAACCTTAAATAACAAATTTAATTATTGCGAATACAATTCACCGCGGTTTTTTTTTCCTTTCTTTCTTTATAAAAAAGTATATATTATACATAAATGTAATTAGTATGTGTGTAGTGTTTGGCGTTGAATTAACAGGAAATAATTAATGAAAATATAAAAGAGCCGGATTCTCGATTTTTAATTAATAGCGGCAATTATTCTGCCGCCGCTCGCCACTTCCTACCTACTGTATAACATCACCTAAGTTAACCTAAGCGACCGCTACATTCCCCTTTTTGGACATTGCAATCCAACTCGGATCACCTCGACTTGTCATCTACAACGTTTGAATAAAATCGAGAGAAGAGATAATAATAATAATAAAATAAAAAAAAACGTTATGTCAAACTAACATACGCTGTTAGAAACGCAATATATCATAAAAATTAATTAAAATACGGTATACGGTTCTACGCTACTTTGATTCTCCTTCATAACGCACCTTGCAGAATAACTAATGAGCAGCGAGTAGTTCCACTACCAGCAATTTCGTCATTGATAGAAATGTAACTTCCGAAAAAGAAACAAAACAATTAAAACACTAATTTAATTACGGTACATACATTGTGGTTTTAAATACCTAATATTAATGCTAACCTCTAAATATTACAAACTTCGAATGATTAAATAAATACCGGTAGTCTATTAGCTATCCTGAAAATTCGTTAAACCGAAATTTATCTATAATAAATCTCATTAATAATCATAAACAGAACATATATTATGAAATAAATTGTGATTTTTAAATCTTGAACTGATTAAAAAAAAAAAAAAACCGTAACCTGGAAATATCGTTAAATAGATCGCATTTTAATGTCAAATTTCACATTAAATATTTTCAATTAAGGTATAATCACAATAAACAACTAACCATTTTGAACTATGGAAATCGATTTCCATAGCATACCATAATAATAAATTATACTATCAATAGAAACAGCATTGAGAATTTCGCACTATTGATACTCACTCTACCACCGTTACATTGTTATATTTAAATTTTTTTCCTGGTTCAATTAGAATTAGATTAACATTTTGTTTGCTAAAAAAAACAACAACAGCGTGACTATAGTTTTAAGGTAGCCTCTCCAAACAACCTTATAACCCAAGGTTTACGAAAAATTTAACTAACATACAGTAGGCTCGTGAATTTGTGTCACCTAACACAAAAGACATCCTCGCTTTGGCCCCAGATGAGGAAGACACCATAAAATTGCGGTTTGTAAAAGTTGAGGTTAAAGGTGACGCACGCACATACCGACACAGGATATCCGCACTTATTTACCCTTCCTCGCAGATGTCATCTCTCCTCCCCTAACATGTGTCCCATTGCATGACACGACGCAGGTGCAGCGCAAGCTGTCATTTTACCCAAAATAACCGATCATTTAAAAGTATTTAAAAAAAAAATACATATAAATAAAGCATTGCTTATCATAAAAATAATTAAACGTTAAAAACGGTATAACGTTGCCATCAGAACATCTAGTCTATTATGCCACTAATAATACTAGTTAATACACGTAATTGCTGATGATTGCTAATTAAGCATACACTCAATCCATTAATTCATATGGTAGTGCGTGTAATAAAAATCAAATTAACGAAAAAAACATTTATTAAAAAAATAAATATATATATTATGTGCCCAGTAAATAAAAACCAACCGGTTCCAACTTTCATTGGTTTTTGATCTCAGAAAGAAAGAAAAATAGAAAAGAAACTTGAAAAACGAAGACTTTTTCTATTTATGTTATGTTTTGTTATTTCTTTTCTTTTTTTGTGAAGTTATTTTATTTGTTTGGGGTGCAAAGGCGCGTGGAAAACAAAGGACCCTGACCTCGAGGATGTTCGGATGGGGATCGAATCGATCTTAGGCAAGGATGGGAGTTGATGGGGAGGGAAGGGCACGGAGCCTCCTCACCTGTGCCTCTGCAAGGTCAGTGGTCCTTCTCGTTCTCTCTCTCTCCACCTCACAACACAAAAGATCACCTGAGCACATTCCTCACTCTTTTCCGCTGAAATCATTCGTCTTCTGCGAATTAGGAACATTTTGATTGGATTTTATTAGATAACATCTGCGTAACGTAAGGTGACGTGATGCAAAAACAGCGTATCATTCAGCGTGCGTTACAACATAAATTTGCAAATCAGGAATTCACGCACCAATTTTGAAAATATGAAGGAGAAAAATAAAAAAAAAAAAAAATTTTTGGTTTGATTTGTAAGAATACGGGAAGAGATGAGTCCAATCGCCAGCATTTTTTATTTACTTCCGTTCCCGGAAAGCAATGTGCACCAAGAAAATAACAATAGAAAATAAAAGTGAAATGAAAATGGCAAATTTATGTCTTTGGAATTTAACGATATACATTACAGTATACTTTTGTCATTTTAAAGCATTCTTATTATTGAATTAATAATTCTGCTGCTATGTATTATATTTTTTAAATATTTGCAATGCAGATTATTTCGAAATTAATTTGCGTCAGTAAGACAAAATTTACAAAGGAAAATGTATTATGCTCTCCTGTTTAACAGTCAATTGCACTTGCTTACAAAATTATCCAAAGTCATTTAAAATGATAGAAAACCGATAAACCAAAAAATTAAAGTGCTACCGGTAATTAAAATATATTTAAGTCTAAATAACATTTACTCAATACAATATATGATAAATTGTGATATATTATATATCACAATGCATTAAATTTTTTTCCAATTGAATGTTTGGTTTCACGACAAAAAGTTCATTGACAAATAATTAAACCTTAATTTAATTTTTTTTTTTTTGCGATATAGAGGTTTTACAGCAAGATCATGGTGTTTTGAAACTGCGTCAAAACATTGAAAACACAAACGAATTTTAAAATACAATAATGTGATACGTGTAGTTTTTAAATGGCCTCGTCAAATAAACAAATAATATCCATTTGCTTTTTTCTTTAATTTTATTTTTGGTAGTCATCATACAGATTCATTATAGTGAAAGATAAAACAAAATTTAAATAGATTTTTGTTTTCCTGATAAAAATGGATTTTTAAAAACGGGAACTTAAACTTTCATTTTTAAATTACGCTTGCTTAACCCATATAATATTTAGCATCGTTTCCCGCGCCGTAAATCACGCTATTTTTCCAAAACTCTGCGTTTTTCACCTCAAAAATAAAAAATAAAAAAAATAACAATAATAAAACCTTGAATTATTAAAAAATCGATCGATATAAAAGATCACCCCCGCCCATAATCCATTTACCCCCATTGAACTAACCGGCGGCCATTTGTCCTAAATATAAAGCCTTAATTAAGCGTTGACTAATTGTTTTGTGAACTATTAGCTCCCCATATAGCAAGCAAAAAAAAAAAGAAATCGCTTTATCGGATGTCGAAATTCTCATCTCACCCCCATTATAATAATTTAACCTAATAACAATAATAATAGACAGAGAACTAAAAAAGTAAAAAAAAAATACAAAACTAAAACTTGAACACCGCTTTTGCATGATATTCAACTGGATAACATCAACACCTTCAGCGTGAAATTTCTTCCATTTCTAATACGTCAATAAATATTGAAAGCCCGTAAATAACTACGGATGAAAAGAGGCAAAAAAAAAAAAAGTTGTGCTCAATTCGATAATTTATATTCTTTTTCCAACATTTAAACTAATTTTTTTTTCTCTCGTTTTCTCTCTCACTCACTTTTCTTATTTAAAATAAAAATTTTCGACGTTACTTAACTTTGCAACGGTTTAAATCCGCATTGTATATCTCGTATGGAATAGCACATGTGTTTATTTTTTGTGAGCGGCCACCAGAGGGCCTTGATCTCAATATCTCAACCTTCGACAGGTACACATTAGTAAATCATCCTTGGAATATATTCCACTCGTTTTTTTTTTTTCACCCATCCATCCCCTTCTATTTAACACCTCCAATCGCTCTTTCAATCACTAAATACACTACTAAGATTACACCATTCGATTAATAAAATTAATGTATAAAGAGAGGAAAAAAAAAAAAAAAATCGGCCAGACAAGTACATGTACATGCAAAATTTTAAAAATAAGGAAAAATATATAATTTAAGAAAGGCGAAAATAAAAGTATTTTTTTTTTCTTGAAGAAAAAAAAAATGACTTTTGCATGCAAAGTTTCAATGCAAAAATAATGATAACCCCTTTTACAACAACAACAGCATTTAAATTTAAAGAACATCGACGCCCTCTTCCGTTTAAACCAGTAATATTAAGCAGCCGACATCTCTCACTCAACTTTGAAAAAAATGGATTAAAAATTTTTTTTTTTTAAATAAAATAAAAAATAAATGCAGAAACCGGAATGAAAAACCGCCTAATTAGTCGAATTTAACTAAGCTGATTAGGCCGTTTTACCTTCGTAATATTTCGTATGCTTGTTTGAAAACGCATTAATTCCTCGTTCTACGCGAAAGTATGGCCGCGTATGGGAAGGCTTAGAATCCCGCGGGAAATAAAAACCAAAATTTTAAAATAAAAAGCTCTAGATTCGTGATAAGATTTGATCCATTATCGCACCCCCTTATGCAAGCGTACAGTACTTCTTTCCACTTAAAAAAATAACAATAAGATAATAATAATATTCAATTGTTTACTTATCAAATCACTCAAAAAAAAAAAAAAAACAACGTGTAAATAGGCCCTAGATGCACTTTAAAAATTGCGATCAACGATTGCGTCAAACGAAATCGTTTCTAAAAACCCCCAAAAACTTAAAATTTATGCAGGTCTATAATGAATATAATAATTAGTTTATTCTCACACATTTGCGACTAATTTTAAAATATTTATTTGTAATGTATTCACGCACGAATCAAAATTATGTGAAATTATAGGTCTGTTCGTCAGCCGTAATGAATTAAAATAATTTTAATGTACATGACGTCACCAATTCCACTCATTTATTCA
>JAQGAZ010001898.1:0-23009 GCA_034692225.1 Polydesmus complanatus | reverse complement strand
TTGTTTATTGTTAGGCGTTCGTAAAGTAGCGTTGTCACCGAGACTCCACTGCCTTTTCGAACGCAACTTTTGTTGAGATTGAAAAAAAAGCAACTTGAACTTATGCTCTACTTTTGTATACCTCTTCTTCTTTATCCGAGACTTCTACCAAATGAAAAGGACCGAGGTCCTTGTACTCTTAAAATAGGTGTCGAATTGTTCTCTCGCACCCTGTGGACATACACACACATCCTATAGCTTACTTGGGGAAACCTTCATCTAAAAATAGCCTATATAGAAAACTCTTCCAAATTATTATTGTTTGTGTGTGTGCCACGGGAGAAGCAGCAATGAAATTTCAGTGCGGAAAGTAAATTGCATTTCTCCAAATAAAATAAAAAAATAAGGTAAAACAAAATAATTTAATAAATATTAAAATTTCTAAAAAAATTGTTCTTTTTAAGCTTTTTTTTTTTAAAGCGATTATTTAAAAAATTTGGTTTTTTTTTATTGAAATTAGCCTCCAGAGGGAGAATGAATAAATAGTTGTATAATAGATAAATAAATAACATAGTCATTAAAATTCACCCTCTACTAATTACCAATATTTCATTTCTTTTTTGTTAGTAAAATTTATTAAAAGCTGCATATAAATGATACGATTTTTTTTTTTTTTTTTTTTTTAAAAAATCTGCTTTTGATAATATTATTTTAACTACCGCAGTGAAATGAGACTAAAAATTTGACCCTGGTTAAAACCGGAATTTTGGAGCTTCAATAATTTTTATTATTAATATAAAAAAAATAATTGTAGAGATAGCACGCCATCTAGTGCAGATTTTTAGGGTTAACATTTTAATATATACCGTAGAATAAAAAATGTTTAGAACGGAAATTCAAAGTCAAATAAACATATTTTTTTAAAATTAATTATAATAATAATTATGTAAATTTTAGATGTTGGAATTGAACGATGAATTGGGTCAATTGAAGGTTGACGTCAGCCAAATGGATAAGACAAGTGCGGGAGATTCAAAACCAATTCGGCGAAGAAATGCGCGTAATGAAAGAAGACATTCACAAGCAGAATATAACAATGGTAAATTATTTATATAATTAAATTTTTTTTAAAAAAATGTAGGCCTATTTTTTTCAGTACCATAGCGTTTTGGACTCTGCTATGGAGAGTTTTAGAAACTAATAATACATGTATTCCGTAGGTCTGTTCACTCGTTGCACTTCATTCCGTTCAAGTTTGCGAAGGCACGCCTTTCAGAGCGAGAAATGGAATTTGTGCATGCGCATTGAAATAGGTGTTTGTAAATAAAATAAAAACAGGAGGATGAAAGATTAAAACTGCACCGATAAATATTAGAGCAATTAAAATTAAAAAATAGTTTATTAGAAAAATTGTTACCTAAATGTAAATAATTTAAAGATAAATTGAGTAAATAAATGCTGATATTGAAATATTTATGTTTAATATTATTTTTAAAAAAAATTGAGTTTTTTTTCCATATTTTTTTAAAAAAACAAACAATTTTTCTATGCAAAGAAAAAATTTAATAATACCGCCAATTTTTCAAAATAAATTATTTTTTTTTCATTTAACACATTTAAAACATTTAACTAACACAACTTTCTTCTTATTGAAATCAAAACAAAAACAAAATAAAAGCATTTAATTTTTTTTTGTAAATGTATTGAACTGAAGAAAAACAAGACTTTCTCCCTATTTCAGCCTGTTTGTGATAGGCTATATTTTTGCTTTTTTAAAAAAATAGAATTTTTTAATATACATTTTTTCCGTTTAAAATTTGAAAATTAAAATTTAAATTAAAATTTTTTTTGGCCGTTTTTTTTAATAAATAATTATAATAATAAAGGCCGTTATAGCAAAAAGCTGTATGTCGAGGTATTGGTGTAGGCCTACTCCCATACCTCGATATACGGCGCCACGATATACGGCGTTTTGCTATGACGGCCTTAATTATTTCCGACACTGCTTCATTTTACGGCCCAAATTATCTCGATGTACGGCCAGAAAAAATTTAGATTTAGAACACATATTTTTAACAAATGCAAATATTTATAGCAAAAGCGCATTTTTCATGATTTGCGAGAATGGAATTTGTTTGAAATAGTGAGAAAGTATTGTTTTTCTTCAGTGCAATCTAAGCCCCTTTTGGAGAGCTTATGATACAATACATGTTCAGTAAAAAATTAAGTGTTTTATTTCGTTTTTATAAAATTATTTAATAATTTTAAATAAAAATATTAACAAAATTTTGTTTAATCTTAACCATGTTTGAATATGTATGCGAAAGCTTTAAAGCAGACGCTAATAAATGCATTATGAATCAAACAGCGAACGAACACGATCACAGTGAATGCATGCAACGAATGAACGAACTTCTTTACTTGCAATTCTACTCTCCTCAACAGGAGGTGTAGAAAATTGATAATGCATTTAAAATGCAAACAGCGAACGATAGAACACACTTCATGAACAAAGTGTAATTAATTCTACAAAAGTGCAACGAGTGAACAGACCTTGTATAACATAGAAGTCAATAGGGGAAAAAAAATTAGGTTTTCTTGTTCAAAAGCTGTAAGCCTACTTGACCCAAAAATGGCTTTCACCCATAATAATAATATTAAAATATTTTTTTTTTATTTTTAATTTTAATTAAAAATTTAATTTTTTTTCATACAGGGTGCATTGAAGAAGAGCAGCAAGATGAACGAAAGAGCAACCTGCACACTGTTTAAAAAGGTGAACGATTTGCAGATTGAATGGAACGAGCCGATGGAAAAGATGCGATCGGCTCAGTCCGCGATGATGGAAGAATTGAGCCACCGAACGGATGAAGAAGCCCCAGGTAAAACTACATCCCATCTGACAGTAGGGGAAGATGAGGGTGAGGAAAATCAATCTCTAAAGGCTGTACCGGAAGAAGTAGAATTTGGATTGGCAGATCCTGAAGAGACTGTGAATGAGTCGAAAGAAGAGGAGCCAGTAGGAAAGTTGGAAAAGAAGAGGAATGAAACAGTAAATGAGTCTGCCAAAAGCAAACTGATGCAGGGGGAGAATATGAGTGATATTATACTTACAAAATCCGAGCAAAGACGATTAAAAGACTCCTCGGTAGACTCATCGATGTTATTCTTAATAATTGTCTGTTTAGTCGGAGCTTTGGTAATGTCCTTACTGCGTATTACCAATACTACAATAACAATTCCTATTTTAATTATTACGTAATTTTTTAGTTTTTGTTAAAAACATTGGATTTGGATTCAGGGCTGGAGCAATTGAAGGGCAATGTCAGTCAAGTGAATAAGAAAGTCGTGGAGATGCAAAATGAAATCATCGAAATGAGAGAGAACATTCGAATGCTAAATGAAAAAATGGTGAGCCATTATAATACATGTACAGTATTTATTAAATTTTGAGTGACATTTGACTCGGCTATGGAGGAGAAATAATAATAAAAAAAAAAATTTATAAAAGTTTATCGGCTAAAAACAAAATGAAAGTCAATAGTAGAAATAATAATTAAAAGTTCACAGTAGTAAAAAAATTTAATTAAAATCAATGGAAGAAAAAGATAAAAATTATTGGGAGGAAAAAAAAAATTTTTTTTTTAGAAAAATAGATTAATAAATTTCTGGGGGAAAAAAAATGTACGAAAATAAAAGTCTAAGAAAAATGTTTAGAAGAAAAATAAATAATTTAATGTAAAATGAATGAAAAAAGTGTAATACTGTATTACAGTTAAATGAATGAGATTGGTTCTCCTGTTCAGTGTTCCACCGCAACAATAATAATAGTATTAAAACATTTATTTTATTATTATAGTGTATTACATAACGTTTTTTTTTTCTTTAAAGAACAATATCACCCGTTTGACGGAGAAAGAGATGCGATCGATTCAGTTGAATGTATTCAACGCGCTCGGAACAATGAAAAA
Organism: Polydesmus complanatus; assembly: GCA_034692225.1. NCBI lineage: Eukaryota > Metazoa > Arthropoda > Diplopoda > Polydesmida > Polydesmidae > Polydesmus > Polydesmus complanatus. Next base: position 19,059 of record JAQGAZ010001898.1, on the reverse strand, counting down.
AATGGTGGAAGAGGAATGGAGAAGACATAAATTGAATGAAAATGTGACCAAGACCGAGCAGGTTTTTAAATAAAAAAAAAAATAAATAAATTAAAAAATATTTTTTTATAACACAATTCAATAATTTTAACACTTTTTTTTTTTTGTTTTGTTTTGTTAAACAGAAGAACGAAAATGTATTTAAAATGCTCTTATCGTCTCTTCCACCACTACCAGCAGCAATATATGATTTTCTCACATTAAAATCAATTTTCATTTTCATCGGATCTATGTTCGCTACCTACCTAATGATATTTAAAACGTTGACTGTAGGAGAACAAAGAATGAAATCGGCTAAAAAAATGAAAACAAATACAAGATGTTCTCGGGATGAAAAAGCAGATGGAAATAAATTAAATGTTTGATTAAATTTTTTTTTTTAAAAAATTTTGTTTTATTATTAAAAAAATGTTTAATTCCCCTCCCCCCCCCACTACCTTTCTACACCCCCCCCCCTCCCGCTTCCACTCCCCTTTCTCTTGTTTCAATGCAATTTTTATTAAAGCTACAAATTAAGTTCTGTTTTTACGCTTTTTTTTTTTTTGTTTACAAGAAATCAAAACTATTTGATTTACGAAGACAAAGTAGAAATTAAATAAGGCTGAAAGTATAACAACATTTCCGCTCACACTAAACTTCTGACATTTGCAAGCTATATGGAAATGAATGAATACTGCAAGGCTAAATAAGAATAAGACAATCCCGAGAAAAGAAATTTTCTATGCACTCTTTAAAATGCTTTAATTTCTATAATAATTTAAGCCAGCTGCATCTTGTATTGACGCCTCAGTGAATAATTATTAACCATTTATTAGTTATTTACAGTATAACCGTATTTAAGACTCCGAACTTACACAATTTTTATGTGCTGGGCTGCTGTGCTATGAGTGATTGCTATTACACTAGGGGCAGCAGTAGCAGCAGTCACTTAGTTAACTTTTTCACTTCAAAATTATTTTAAATTAATGTAGTAATCTAATATCGTTAAATAAACGTTTATAATTATTGCTTAAAACTCAAATGGCTCTGCAGAAGACAAACGTATAAAATTATTACTTAGTACTCCGTACAAGTTTTTATCTCACTTTTGTATTTGTGTTTTGCTATAACTAAACGTTAAAATATTATCGGTAAGAAGAAGAAACTTGAATGATAACAGGATATACGATAACAGATTATATTCTATAAAAAAGAACATTAATTGTAAATGTCACATAATTATTCTCTAAAAAAAACAATGCTAAGCTAAGACTTTTGATTTAATTAACAGATTATTAACACTCACCACGCCGGCCAATTGCAGGCATTTACCTCACCAACCCTTGAAAATGGAAAAAATAAATGTTTCATCGATTTCATTAGCGGAAGAGGCAGTGAATCCAACAGACCACATAACACTAAGCAATATGGATTTTCAAGAACAGGTTGAGTTGCGCGAGAGGGATGAGAGTTGGTTGAGCAAACCCATCTTCCCATCGGACAAGACTCTGGCTCTATTAGCTCTTCTCACTTACAAAGACGATCTACCTGAGACTATATTTTCTTCTGATAAGGATAAATCAATTACAACTTACCAAAATAACCTAATAACTAAGTTCTCTTCTTCGAATAAGTCATTGGACCAATCGACACTCGATGTCTACCAACAACATTTCAATAAATGCTTACAGGAAATGAGCGAGGAATGGCTGCTGCTGACCCCCGCGCGAAACGAAAGCGACGGATACTTTGGAGCGGCATTTTGGAATTCAACGGAGCAACAACAGGTGCTGAGCCACAAAGGAACCAACCCTAAAGACATTAGTGCTCAAACATTGTAAACCCAACGTTTTTAAAAATGGTATTTTCAGCCCATTACTATTTACAGTCCTCAATAGTACAGTGCATTTTTTTTAATAGTTTAATTTTCATTTGAATTTTTTATTTTTCCAAAAAAAAGTAAAAAAAAATATGTTGTAAATGTTTATAAATTTTATCCTCTTTAATTTACGTCCTTCAATTTTTTTTCTTTTCGTTTCTTAAAATGTTAAAAAATAATTATTCCATAATAAATTATAATAATTCATTTCAACAATTGTTTTGCATTAGCAGTGCATAAAAACTTTTATTGGACTTTAATATTAATACAATAATTATTATTAATGATCAGAAAGTTTGCAGTTATTACAAGCTGCTTCTTACGCGGGAATTTTTATCTTTATAATAATAGAAATAGTGAAAGCTGTAATGACGTCATAAGCATAAAAAAATGGGTAATAAAAGTTTTAAGCCAAAAACTCTCTAGATGCTTAATTAAAATACTATAATATAAAAATACATCGACATTTGCTTAAAGTTAGGTTTACGTGTTAAGATTGAATGAAATAATATTCCTTTTTTTTTATGGGAGTGTACATAACTTGATTAAAATAGATTGAATTTAATCAATTTTTCAAGTTATTGATTTCCTTCTTGAACAATTTTATAAAATACCACAGTTTGAGAAATAAGTGATTGGACAATCTGAAAAATTAAATTTAATACTCGTAATTTGTTTTTAAGAATTAGAAATATACACATAATATTTACTGCCAAAATCAATGCTCTGTCCAACTTAATGAAACCGGAAGCTGAAAACGACTTGTTGAAATACATCGATTGAAGAGCAAAGTTTTGCAACTGAAAAACAGTCAACAAAAACACAAATTAAAATTAATATTTTTAAAAAAAAAAAAAATTGAAATGTAATACTTCAGTTTTAACAGCTTTTTCATCGGAATTAAAAGTGGAATAAAAAACCGGAGAAATTTTATCACGCTGAAAATAATAATAACAAAAGTAAATTATTATTAGATAATATTATTAATTACTTTAATTTTTTTTTTTTTGAATTTATAACGGTATTTACTGATTTTTTGGTGAGATAAGCCACGTTGGAAACGACGCAAAGCGCCAAGAATCCGGTAACAAAGTCAAAAGCGTCGTGGACGTCCAGTTCGGCATAAGTGAGCGTAAGAACCAGTCTAACAACTTGTAACAAATAATACATGACGATCAAAACGAGCAGCAGGGGAGACACCATGTAATCCAATCGAGAGCACAATTTGCATAAATCGCAGTACAATCGCATGTATTTTCTCATCTTCTTCACTCGCATTTCAACACTCAACTCTTCAGTTTGATTTTCCTTAATTTTCACGAGGAGTTGGTCGAAAGAGGACTTTAGAACGCGTTGAAAGCTGATGTACATCAAATGAGGCTGGGCGAAAATAGCGATTGAAAAGATAAAACTCGCTGTTAGGGAAATAAAAGAACTTTTTAACGTTTCAGAAGGATCTTGGTAAAAGGAGCGGAAATACTCGTTCAAACCAACGTCGATTATCCGGTTTAGTTCTTCTTCGAGCGTGTAAAAGACAATCATTACCCCGAAGAAAAGGCAGATGAAGCGTTTTAATCGACGCTGTTTCGGCTTCAACAATTCATCGACGGCCGAGTGCAGCTTCAAGTAGCTCACCAGCTCTCGTCTCAACCACAAGTGGTTGAAAACGATGCACAGAAAGAAATGCGCGTAGAAACAGACGTCGAATAACTGAATCAGAATGTCCAACAAATCTATCGTGCTTTCAAAATCATTTAGAAATATATTATAATATAATGTTAAGCCGAAATGGTAGAGAAGAAAAGTGAAATTAAGTATGGGTATGAGGTAGTTGATGATCCCTTTGGTCCACTTTGACCACTCTCTCTTCTCGTATAAGCCAGGGAGTGGGAAGCACCCTGTATATTTGCCCACCACTCCCATCCACTCGTAGATCTCGTAGATTATCATCTTCTATAGATCTCTTAGATGCTTTCCTCACGCAATTTGTAAGAGAAATGAAATGCCAAAATTATTAATGATCGACTTATACAGTACGTAGCTGTTGGAAATAAATAATAACATTGCGGTAGAAGAATGGGGAGGGGGGGGAAGTTTAATTTAATTTATTGATCGAAAATGCTTCAATTGTTAAACATTATTAAATTATTGAATTTTTGGGAGTATTTTCCATATTATGTTGTACATTTTTAATTTATAGATTTTATTGCGAGATTTTTTTTTAAGGCAATTTCAATTTTAATAAAATAATGTGTTTTTTTTTTATATTTATTAACTGTATCGATTTTATATGAAATTGAATTATACAATTTAAAATGCAAAAATAAAAAAAATCTTTTAATAATAAGTATTATTTAAAAGTACATCGACACTCTGCATAAAATTCTTTCAAAATAGCGTTGACGATAGTACGAGTATTACGTTTATTTGTGATAATATTTAGGCTTATAATTGAAACATTACTTCGTAGTATTAAATTGTAATTTAAATCATTTACATGTTCTTAAAATAATTTTCCGTAATAATAATAATTATGAATCATAATAATAAATTGAAAATCGGTAGGTGGATTGTCCAATGATCATATTATTATTTTTCTTTACACACACATACGACATAGTTATTTAATGATTAGTTACGTTTTGGGTGGAGGGGAGGGAAAAGGAATATATTGGAAATGTCTCGCGCAAACTAATATATCCAAAATAAATGAATAAGCGAACACACAGCAGCATTAAACGTAAAACTTCGAAACTATACAATAATTGGGAAAGCAATTAGTGATAATAAAATCAATTAATATATATTTATTGGATATTTTTTTGTGGTAAATAATAATTTCCTAAGACAACAACAAAACGAAAACTATATCGCGAGAAATAATAAACAACGTTTGCTGTATACGTACATAAAAAAAATCACGTTACTGAACAAAAATCATAATAATTAAATGTCACCTTTGCTTTTATTAATGCGTTATAATTACAGAAATTTTTATTGGAAAATGTTACAGCAATTAAGAGTAAACAAAGTATTTTAGCTGGCTTTATCATCGATTGTTTTCGGATCAATTAACCTTCAAACATATTCTATAAATATAAGGGAAATATTTTTGCGCAGTTATTCTAACAAAGATGGTGTCGTTGGTGAGTGTCTCTCTTTCGGCTGTGGACCAGATGGAGGGGTCGAAATACGAGTCTAGAAAGAGGATGTGGTTCCTCTTCCTCTCCATCTCTTCTCTCTTGGCCCTCTACCAGACGATTAACATCCTTACCGCATTTTTGAAGTAAATCTCTTAAGTAATAATTTTAAAAATGTACAATGGGTTTTTAAAGTCAATGAGGATTGGATGGGAAGAGGAGAAGTTCCCAATTTTTTTTATTTAAATTTGATTTATTATTATTATTATTATTGCGAAGTGTATCGACGAAGGATTCGGATGTGATGGAACCAAATTTAGAAGATGCGGAAATTTCGATTTGTTTAGGACACCCTCAGAATTATCGAAATGATTATAACGTTTTCAATGACGATATTATAGCAAAAGTAAAACCATAGTAACCATAAAACATTTTATTAAAACAAAACAAATAATTATAATTATATTGTTGAAGCTGAACAATCTCGACTCTGCGTGCAACAATATATCACTCTTCTGCCTCTCTCTGTTAACTGAAAGAGAAAGATACCGGTTGGGACTGAACTATTCTCGTGAAACAACTGGTGTAGCATTCGATGAGTGGGTCTTTTTTTTATTATCTAATACGGTAGTAAAAACTTATTTCCACTGAATTTTAAATGCTAGGCAGAGGACCGATGTAATAATTGGTACGTTTAACAACTTGGAGTATGGTAATTGTGTTACCAGATCATCAAAAAGTATCCCTCTCTTTTTCTTTCTCTTTATTTTGTTTTTAATTTTTGCCATTATTTTAAAACTTTATTATTTTATCCACCACACCAATATAGGTGTGAATTTTTTTCAAGTGAACGCTCATGTTTCCATAAATCCTCCAGTTTTTGTGGTCCATAAAAAGGGAAGTCCACCCGTATTTAAAAAAGACAAAATTATTCCATTAAAAAGTGGTTTATTTGTATTTTCGGTCAAAATTAAGAAAGTAAAATCTTACTCTTTATTTTTCAATACTTTAACAAAAAAAAAATTTAAATTTTGACTTACCAAAGACTGTATACAAAGACATGGTTTGGCCGTATAAAAACAAATGCGCAGATAGTGCAGAAAACGCGCCATTGTGGACAAATTTGAAAGATAGTAAGCCTACCACTTACAAGAATTATTATTCAACCCAAGTAAATACAATAATTATTTGTTATATTGTCAAAAATGTCCTAATTAAATTTTTTTTTTTTAAAAAAAAAGAAATGTTTGGACAGATGTTTGCACGATTTAACGCGAAGGTATTGCGAGTGTATAATACCTCATTCGATGAGTGGGGAAAATGTGAACCGATTACCATTATGTTCGCGAAGTACGAGTATAATTTAATAATTGATCCGAAATTCAGGGACATAAAAAACCATAACAACGAATTGTTTTACATTTTCCAGTTTGCAATAAAATTCCTGAAAATGAGTTAAAGAGTATGTGCAACTGTGAAACATCGTGCGAGTGAGTTGACACTAATAGCGTTTTCCATTCACGCACTAGAGGCGCCCGAGTGTATATTTTATAATGTTTACATTAATTATTAGGAATCTCGAATTTCAAGTTCAATCTCTCAGTTTCGTCAAAGAATATGAGCAAACAAATTTTGTAATTAATTTATAATTTTTGCTTTAACAAGAATAATTATGGCTTATTACAGTTGGTTTTTTTTTTTTTTAAAAAAAAATTTGTATCAATAGTTTTCTACTACACTCGGATGGACTTCGCATGATAAAGAAAAATTTAATTACAAATTAATTTACAAAATGCCGTAAGTTATTTTTCAAAGTTTTATCGATCAAAGTCAAAGTCAAATGCAAATTAATATTTAAAATAAATAAATAATAGAGTAAAATTTTATTTTTATGCGGTTTCGATTGCAGAGGAAATCTAGGATCTTCAAGGTGCACATTTAATATGATGAAAAGTTATTTCACCCACGTTGAAATCAAAAAACCGAGTTTACAAGTAAAAATATTTTACGAGTAAATTTACTATAATTATTATAAAAATTAAAATTCGTTAGTTGGAGGATGTGTTGAGTAGCATCGGAGGTGTTTGGGGCTTGTGGATAGGTCTCTCCAGCAGTATATTGTTTTCGTTGGGGATAGAAGCTGCGCGCAAAACAACTCTTTCCTCCATCATCGTTAAATGTCGCCAGAAACAATATATTACGCGTATTGTATACCAGTTAATTAAATACTTGGGATTGATCAGTATTTTCTCGCTTTTTCTATGGCAAATTTACGCCATCATCCAACAATTCCTCAAGTAAAGCAAATTCATTCGAACATTTAAATTTTAAAAAATAATATTAATATTTTGGTTATTGTTAAATTAAGATTCGAAGTTGTAAGCGTGAGGACGAGTGAAGCTCACGACCAATTCTCATTCCCTACCGTCTACGTGTGCTCAATGCCCGCTTTCTATGTACAACACATCAATTGGAGCCAACACGTTGTATTGGAAACGAAAGTTAAATATTTAAGATCATTACGCCATCCTTCGCATATTGGTTGGGTAAATTTGAAATTCTTAATTATTATTGTGGATTATTTAGTTAAATCTACTCTCACATTCACAAGAAAAGTACAGTATATGTATACGTTGCCCGACTGAATTAGTATTAAATCCTTTTCCTAATAATTTTAAAATTTGAATTTCACGTGAAAAAAAAAACTTAAAAGTGTTTAAAGTGAAGTATTTCCCTCGCGAGGCAATAAAATATTTAATTTATTAAAAAGATTTAAAACTAATTCAGTTGGGTACGTTTTATTACGGACACCGTGCATATAAAGTTTCAGTTGTTAGATAAAAAGATGATTTATTGGAGACTAGGTGGAAGCCTGTCATTCGATAGGCACATAATAAACTGGGTGGGCATCAACATCTCCAAAACCACCTTTTGCATATTATGTCACTGCTATAGTGGCCCAGGAGGCTCAACAAAAAAATAAATAAATAAATAAAAAAAATTTTCCAAAATTATTTTCAAAAATAATTTTCAAAAAATTTTTTCAAAAAATATTTTCAAAAAATATTTTCAAAAAATTTTTTCAAAAAATATTTTCAAAAAATATTTTCAAAAAATAGTTTCAAAAAAAATTTTCAAAAAATATTTTCAAAAAATATTTTCAAAAAATATTTTCAAAAAATATTTTCAAAAAATATTTTCAAAAAATATTTTCAAAAATTATTTTCAAAAATTATTTTCAAAAAATATTTTCAAAAAAAATTTTTAAAAAAAATTTTCAAAAAAAATTTTATCAAAAAAAAAAATTACAAAAAAAAACATTATACCAATATATCAAAAAAAAAATTTTTTTGTCTTTTGTCGTGATCTTTTTTGTAGTGACTTTATATAGAGAAATTTTTTAGGGGATCAGTTAGCCATTTTATACCAGCGCTCGGAAGCCACCTTTTACTATCTTTTTCACGATTTACACGTGACAAAAGAGATTAAGTTGGCTAGTGAATAAAGCTTCAGCCGAGTTTTAGCTTTTTAATATATTAGGATGTTTCCATTTTCAAAAATTAACTATTGAATTATTTAATTATAATTTTAGCATAAAGAGTATGAGGACTTTTTAGTGAACAACTTTACATTAGAAGATAGAATTTCATTAACTCCAAAACCAACGGACTTTATCTTGGAGTGCGAATTTCACACGGAAAATCAAATAAACTTACCCTGCAAGTAAGTCATTTACCGTATAAAAATAATAAAGGAGAAAAAATTTTATTCTTTGACAAAACTGATTAGGCCTACAACTTTTTTTTTTCCTTTAATAAGATTTAGCAGTTTTCAACTTCTAGGTTCTCCTATACCTTCCATTTGCGCAGTTATAGATCCTAGAAATTCAACGCGAAACAACGAAACATCAAGAACTATTAATGGTAAATTGATGAACAGCTTTATCAATCTCAATTAAAATCCGTTGCTTACATTATAAGAATTGAGATTGCGCGTGGCGGCGGTGGAAGGCGAACATAGTACTATTCCCGTAATAGCCACCAAAGTAGGAATCAACAACCCATTCGTTGGTTACGACGTAGATTTCGATTCTTGCCTATCTTTGAGTCGAAACACGATGGACGTGGAACCGGGAGATTTAGTCAACGTCACCTTTTCTCTGGTTACAGCTACCCAGCTGCTTTATTGCTTTTGCAAATACCTTTTTACTTTATTCATAATGGGGGTTTTTTTTTTCGATGAAAATTAGACGGAAACGAGACGACTTCCGGCTCCCTATACTTCAAAATGTATCGATGAGAACACCAAGTACACCTTCCTCTACTCAAGATTGACTGACGGCGCTGCCAATTTCAGCTATTTCTATACATATTCGGTAGTTAATGAATTAATTTTTGTTAAAAATTTAATAATAATATACGTTAGTTTTAATTTAATTTATATTTTATAGGAATGCGTTGATTTTTGTTTAGCACACTTTCATAAACAAACGACATTCAATGGTTAGATCTATATTTTCCTATCACTTTAAAACCTCTTAAGATTTATTTTCGCATTAAACTTTCTAAACTTAATTTTTTATTTATTTTATTTGTTAACTTAGAGCAAGATTTAAAAGATTGTCAATGTAAGCAACCCTGCAAGTAAGTCCCTATCCATAATGGTTTTTAAATGACCGCTTCCTAAGGTCCTATTTTTTTTTTTAGTGAGAAAACTTATGATATTAAAATTGATCAAAAGAAATATTATTTTAAAAAGGTAATAAAATAATATATTTTTTTAAAAAAAATTAAATTAAAAACACTGTTTTATAAAATAAGAAAAATTATTAATATTCAATTTTTTTCTTCTTATGTTTAAAAATAGAAATTAAGTAAAGAATATTCATCGGTCAATGAGACTGATTTTATAAACTATTTGTGGTAATTACCAATTAATTTTTTTTTATTGATGTAAAATTATAATTTTAATTACGGTGAAATTATAATTTTTTTTATTGAAGGAGTGGAACATCTGTGGTTCATATTCGTCCAGAATCCTCATTTAAAAATGTTTTACGCGAAAAAGCAGCAATTGAAGTACGAGCAAAACTTTTTTTTTCTTAAATTTTATTTTAAAATTTATTTATTTATATTTTTGTTAGCCATTTTCTTTGGTAGGAATGGTAGGTGGCATTTCCAGTTTGTGGATAGGCCAATCCATTCTATCATTCATAGTGGAATTGCAGATGCTAATAACTTCATTATTAAAAATAATTAAATTGAAAGTTGACAAAAAAATAAATAATTAAAAAACTTTTTTTAATAATGAAAAAGTTATTTTTTTTTTATTGAATCAACATTATTATTATTATTTTATGTTTTTATCTGCAATTTCATACGTAGTTTATTCTACTCCAAACCGGATTTTTAATGCTAATTTCGCGTTATACACGTTTATAGTGAACGGTTCTTTTAAAAACAAGTAATAATTGAACTAATTAGCGAAGAGACGAAATTCGCAGAGCGCGTAGGTGTTGTATTTGGCGCCATCCGCGTCCCACATGTTGCTGCCGAAAGAAAATCCACCAAAAACGGAAGTAGGAGGTGCGCTTTTCATCTCCGTCCATCCTCCGGTGTACTTTCCCACCGCACTTCCGTCCACCCATCGCCACTCCTTTTCAGTGTCGTTCCACATGAGACCCATCCACACGTGATGCAGGTTTATGCTGTAAATGGGTTTCAATTGGCTGGAGAGGAATTCGGTGCTCTCCCGCTCCTTAGGCATGGCCAACGTCATGCCTTCATTCTCGCACAGCTCTTTAGCCTGGGGCCACGTCAACCACCGGTGATACATCGCGTACAGGGTGTCCTCGAATCTCCAACACTTGTTTTCTTTAGCGCAATCTACATCTACAAAATTGAAAAAAATTAAGACATTTCATAATAGTTTTAGATTTTTACTATTTACTGGCGCAACGTTTGCCACTCGTTCGCTTAGGACAATCGATGCATCTGAAATCACTTCCGGTGGAGGAGAGGTAGCATTTTCCGCCATGTAAACAGGGGTTAGGTTTGCAAACATTATTCGAACTCTATTTGAAAAACAATTGACAGTTTAATTTTTAATTTTTTTTTTTTAAATTAATTATTAAAAAAAAAAAATTTACTTTGATTTAATTGGAGAAAATTGATGATTTGAGTTTCCATTGAAGAAATAAATTTTATAAAAAAAAAAATTAATTAAAAACAATTTAAAAAAAAAAAATCTTACCTTTTCTTATCGTTTTGTTCCTTTAAACACAAGTCAATTTGTTCTAATTTCTTAATAAAACTGGTTGTGTTGGTCCATCCCTTGGCTCTGGTCTCGCACATGGACTGGCAGGGTGACGTCACCTCACCACCTATGACATCACTCTCATTAACTTCACTCTCATTCTTCGTCAATTCGAGCAATGATAATTCCTCCTCCAATTTCTTATCGGAAACTTCCAACTGTTTGAGCTGTTTTTTCAAAACCTGTTGTTGGTTGTTTGGTCTTATAATTACGTGCTTAATACTCGTCGTAATTTCCTGCACATTAATTGCCTTTCAAAAAAAAAAAAATATTAATTAAAATCTAATGCATTTATTTTTACAAAATAATTAAAAATTAAGTGAAATTGTGAATTATTATTACGTCGCTGTTTTCTTTAGCTGACTTCGCTTCAAATTCTGCAAGTTTTTTGCTCAAGTAATCAAACTTTTCTTCCATTGTCATAAAATTGCTATGAAAAATTATTTATACCAATTAATATTTTTTTTCTTTTAATTAACATATTAATTAAAATAAATAGATTTAATGACTCACCTATTAGTATCTTTTTGAATTTCTGGATTTTCCTGTAGTAATTTATATAATTTTTGAGACAAAAAACTTAATTAAATAAAATAAGTAATAAAAAGTGATACTTTACAATTATTTCTTGAGCTGAAGAAGTGATCAAATTTAACATAAAATGGACAAAAATTAAAAGAAAAAACCGCATTTTATAATTGAAAAAAAAATTAATTAATTAAAAAAAAAAAAAAACAATTTTAAGAATATCAAATTAAATTACTTCGTTAATTTTGTTTATTTAAAAGAAACTTTAAAATTAGTTGAAGGAGATAGTGTTGTCATTCGAGATGTCTATAATCGAATGATGACAGTATAGCTTCAACTCGGCTATTAATTTGATTTTGTTTGAACTTTTTGACCTTACTTTTCAACCAATCAGAGATGTAGAGAGATTTGCAAGAAGGAAGTTTTAGGAAGACGCTTAAGTCGAGGTCAGAGTGCATCTAATTTAAAAGCGGAAGTGGCAGGTGGTTTTTTTCCTATTCAGCAGATTTAAACTCTTTTTCACTAAGCTCTTTATCCCTTTCTCTATCTCTCCCTTTCACTTCCCATTTCTTACATAACAAGTGCATTCACCTTCCGCTATTCTTTCAAGTGTAGTGGTTGCCTAGCAACGCACTTCTCCCTATATTTACTAAAAAAAAAAACCCCCGCCCTAATTTGTAAGGTCACACGAAATAGAGCGAAAGTTACGTGACCTTTGCCTATGCGTTCATCTTACGAAACAGCTCCAAAGTTTATTAGATATTTCGGTTAAGCTTTTTTCCCCTTTCTTTCTTACGCTTATCTCTCCATCTCTTATGACGTTAGAAATAGAATATTAATTTTTATTACCTCCTCCCACTGAGTCGGCACTTGTTAACGCGCCAACGGTTAACGCTTTTGCGGACAACCAGCCTGCAGTTGCCGGCATGATCTCAGCATTTGCAGGGAAAGTTATTGGAAATTTCATCGTGCGCGCTAATACGTGCCGACTCAATGAGGGGGAGGTCATGATCCAGAAAATTTTTTTGAACACCCGGTATTATATTGATATTCCGAAAATATTATGCTCATCGATCGACTTTTCCTTTCATCCACACGTAAAATATTACTAAAGCGGCAAAGCTTCCTCTGAACATGTATCAGTGTTTACTCAAGGCAAAAGCGTTCTGTAAAACGTAGCTGCATCAACGCCCATTTCCGTTCGTCAAAATAACGCCAGTACAAAACCATTAAATAAATAATATTAAAGCCTCCGCTCAAAATGTTTAACTGTTTACTTTTGCTAAAAATTTTAATACAACATCAACGCCCATTTCCGTTCATTTGCCACTATTGATCCATGGAAAACGCCGCTGTCCACCGGATGCGCTGTAAGGTCGATACACATGTATAGTACGCGTCAATTTATTAATTATTCTCATCGCTATAGTGACAAAACCATAACACAAAGTCAGAAGGCAGTTTGAGCTCTGTTGATGCGCACTACCAGCGCTTCTCCAACCTCATTCTTTAAGCTAAATCTACCTTATATCGCTTATTCATAACCACTTCTACTTGAAAATCAAGAAGCAGCACTTTCTGAAGATAATTATGGCTTCGCAGACACTGTACGATGTGGTCAGACCCATTTGCTGGAACCTCAACATCTTCGGATACAATTTGGGCAATGAGAAGCCAGAAGGATGGGTGAGGAGAAGTTACAAGTTGGCTCTCAAATGTCTGCTGCTGTATGTCGCGTGGAGGAAAATGACAAATGATTGTAAGCATAAACGGGAATATGCACCTCTGCAGGTGGCGGCCTTGATTCTTAATTCACTAGTGGTTAGTAGTTTCTGTTTGCAATTTTTTTTCGTGAAAGAAGGAGAAATGGAAGAGGTGATGGAGAGAATGAAGCAACATCCATTGGGGAAAATGAGCCAGAAAAACCTCGGCAAACAACTCCTTCCCTTCAAAATCTATACCACTCTCTTCGTTATCTGTTTTCTGATTATGACTACGGGCAATCTTTTCGAAGCGTTTGCTGACTTTGAACTAGATTTCTTAGTTAGGACTGTCTTAAATTTCATTGACTATGAATATCGCATTTTGATTCTGCAATTTCCATGTTTGGTCTGCATTCTCCCCTGCATCGTGGCTTGTTACTGCAGAGCGGAAATGGAGGAGGCTATCAAAGGGATGAAGCGGATTAAGTCGCCCTTAAGAAGAGCTAAAGCTAGCGCTAAACTCATCGAAAAGTACCAGCAACTGAACGAATTAGCCTCAGTGACCGACCGAGCCCTATCTACGGCCATGTACTTTATGAAGTGGCTCTTTTTCGTTTGTTGCGCTGCTTTTGTATTGTCCAATGCAATGCTGATCAATCAACCCGATGAAATGAACCCGAACTATAAAGCGGAAAACATGATCTCTTATGAGGTCGTGTTGTTTTTTAACTTCTTTATTGTATTGTACTTTCCTTTGTTCCAGTACTTTTACTTAGCTCCTTCTGCTAATCAAATGGTAACAAATGAATAATATAGCCTACACTTATCTTTTCTTCCACTTAAAATCTAAATCTTTAATTTACATAAAATTTCAGTTTGAACGGATGAATAGAGCGATGGTTGACTGTGGAGCCATCGACGACCAATGGTTGTCTCGCGACCCAATCGCACGACCCTATTTGCTCAAAGTAAGTTTTATAAAACTAATATTTAAACTAAATTGATGATTGTTATGTTGAGATGAGAATGGAGGTAGTTGAGCCAGTGAGCCACATGGCCACGGAGGACCCGCCTTTCACTCTTTTCGGTGATGTTCTGGACAATGATATTTCATATGTGGTAGAATAATATTGTTCATTTTTGAATTGTTTGAAATTGATATTTTTTCCCTAGGTCATTTTGGAACTGATTGATATGTGCAATACCTTATTCGTGCACGAATTGAACGAAGAGATGACGCTCAAGCGCATATATTATGATTTTATATTAAGATGTATTGATTGTTAATATTGGCTTCGACTTAGTGTATATTATTATTAGAAAATTGACCAAGAAAAAGGTTTGTTTAAAGTATTTATTGCATTTCTTCAAGTCCTAATACCGGGTGTCCGTAATGTTACTAAAGTTCGCACTAAAGTTCACTTTTAAAATTGTAATGAGCAACTGAATTTACTCTACCAATATTGATGTTAATATTGCCTTTTACTTTGTGTGAATAAAGTGGTTTTTTTTCTCCACTAAAAATATTAATTTATTAAATAATTTGTAAAAAAAACTCACCTAGCTTAACGCACCTTATTGTCTCTATAACCATACTGATAAATTGGAAACTAATGCATACAGTGACCCGCGACCCTAATAAGAATGTTTCGTTCATGACAGTAGATCTCAAATGAAGGGAATGCATACGGTTTGTTTACAAAAATGTAACGTCTTAATATTATAATAAAAATTTGTTAATTTACTAATAAACATTGCTTTTATGTAAGAAAATCACCCAAAATCTATTGGACAATGTGGATCAGTTCCTAGACTATTTGTGGTAATTTACGAGGTGAGGTCACTTTATAATAACTCCTACTTGTTTCGAAGACCTGGAAACAAATAGAAACATGTGGAATTTACATGGGTATGTAAAATGACGTCCTCTTTACAATGGCACCACCCACGAGTCTCTATCTCTCGTAGTTTTTGAGTTATTCAACCGAGAAGTTTCAAAAAAGCCCTCTGACGGAGAAGAGTTTCAGCTCAAATACGATAAAACCTAAATAACTTTTGAAATCGATGAAATATCGACCAACGGACAACGGCATCGTGTTCCTGAGGTCACTTTACTTCTAAAAATCTACTTTAAAACTCAGAAATGGAGCTCAAATAATGGAAGGCTAAAATAAAGGAATTTCGAAAATTCAATTTATTATTAGGAAACGTTATAGAAAACAATAATATACCGTATATGTATTTTTAAAACTTTTTCTAATAAAACAGAACAATTTATTTATTTGAATTCACCGCAAATCGTGCGTTTAGGGGGTATTTTATTGATAGCGCCATCTATTGGAGCGTCGTTGAAACTAAAGCTGCGGGACTCAAATGCTTGCATCGGAATGGCCACTAGAGGTCAAGTTGGTGGTCAAAACGGATAAATAATTTTTATTATTTTGTATTATTTTATATAAAAAAAAATTATAAATTTGCGGTGATTTCAACTAAATAAATTATTTTTTTTTTAGAAAAAAAAATTTTCTATTACGTTTTCTAATCATTTGTATTGCATTTCCTAATAATTTTTTTTTATTTTGTTCTAGGGCGAGCTAAATATTTTTTTTTAAAAAAAAAAATTTGGCTATTAACTTTGAATAATACAATTTTTAAAAGATTTGCAGTTGTTGGAAGGCTGTTGGCCTAGAGAGCAAGCGCGGTGCCTAGGACGCGAGAGAAGCGGGTTCGATTCCCGCTTTTGCCAAAAATGGCGGCTGATGACGTAGGACGAGCAAAGATAAGGTAGAAACAAGGGAATAGAAGGTTGATGACGTAGTACGAAGAGAAGGTAGAAGAGCAACACGAGAGTATCGGAGATAGAAAAACGCGAGTGAGGAAAGGAATTCATTTTTTGATCTTTTGCCTGTACCAGCAAGAGGTTAAATCACGAAAAATAAAAATTCTTTTGCCGATTACTTTTCAACCAGGTCACCGATTCGCTTAAAAATTTAATATGTTGCTTATAGGGACCCCCTCTACTAAACGTAGTAGTCCGTTTCGCTCTCCGACTTCCGGTTCCGGAATTATAAAACTCTCCACTTCCAGATTTTCATCGATTTTGGACGGATTTTAAAATGAATCTTCGTTATTACTTGACCGATTTGCTTGAAAATTACGCCCTAGATGTAAAACGACATTCTAAGCATAAATATCCCCAGCATAATTTGCTCTAGCTAGTCCAGTTCAAAAGTTACGGGCGTTTTACGTTGGGCATATTGGAGTTTGTTTACACTGTTTTCTTGGTAGAATAACTTTGGAACGGGTAAAAATAAAAATAAATGGATAGCGCTGTTGTGTACAGGGCGTAATTTTACGTCAAGGCGTTTAATAAAAATTATTTAAAATAAAAAACATTTCTAAGCAGATTTGAACCCGCGACTGCCGCACCATACGTTATATTGCAGGACGCCTTTGTCCGCTACACCACCAGCCTCTTGTTAAAATGTGATGCTACCTTTGCCTATTTATTCGTACTAATTGGGGCTGATTCGTACTGATTGGGGTTGATTCATACTGACTGGTGCAGTTGATAAATATTTTCCAAATGCTGTTTGCCCTTGTCAGTCCCAATCAGTCCGAATCAGCACCAAACAGTACGAATCAGCCCCAATCGGCATTATTTAAATGTCAACCTTGTTCAAGTGGTCCTAGGTGGTCCTAAGTGGTTCTTTAACTGCTATTGCAGCTAATTTATTTTGAGCATCATTAAAAATAGTACCACGTAGAACCACTTAGGACCACCTACTGTAGCACCAGTCATTATTTTTATTAGTGCTGAATACTTTTTTTTTGTTTTAATTTTTTCATGCAAATTATCTAATATTAAGCTTTTATAAATATAATAAAAAATACATTATTAATGAAACAAAATTTTAATTTATTAAAAAACTTAATTACGGTACATTATTTTACTCATAGTATTGGCAATTTTAAAAACAATAATAATAATTTTAAAACCAGAAATAAAAGTGAAATAAAAAGTTGTTTTTCTTTCCTGTAGAGACTTCATGTGTGTAAATGTTACGATCGCAATCATTATGTTAATGAATTAATTTTAATTGACTACAGTGTTGCAAATCAAAAAAAAATCACTTGGCCGTTTCCATTAACTCCAAGTTTCAGCTGTAAAAACAATTAAAAAACAAATTATAAATCTCAAATAAACATACGCCCTAAAGAACTTAAAATTAAAATTCGCCCATTTAATGCGCCCTAAAATTAAATTAGCACCTTCTAAGAGATACAAAATAGGGTGAAGTGGTGCTGAGTAGTGCCAATTCGTACTGATTGGGGTTGATTCCTACCGATTGGAGCTGATTCCTACCGATTGGAGCTGATTCGGACTGATTGGGGCTGATTCGGACTGATTGGGGCTGATTGGGACTGATTGGGGCTGATTCCTACCGATTGGAGCTGATTCCTACCGATTGGAGCTGATTCCTACCGATTGGAGCTGATTCATTCCGATTGGGGCTGATTCTGACTGATTGGGGCTGATTCGGACTGATTGGAGCTGATTCGGACTGATTGGAGCTGATTTAGACTGATTGGAGCTGATTCGGACTGATTGGGGCTGATTCGGACTGATTAGGGCTGATTGGGACTGATTGGGGCTGATTCCTACCGATTGGAGCTGATTCCTACCGATTGGAGCTGATTCATTCCGATTGGGGCTGATTCGGCCTGATTGGGGCTGATTGGGAGCTGATTGGGAGCTGATTCCTACTGATTGGGGCTGATTCCTACCGATTGGGGCTGATTGGGGCTGATTCCTACCGATTGGGGCTGATTGGGGCTGATTCCTACCGATTGGGGCTGATTCCTACTGATTGGGGCTGATTTCTACTGATTGGGGCTAATTCGTACTGATTGAGGCTGATTCAGACTGATTGGGGCTGACAAGGGCAAAACGTAAATGGAGAATATTTATCAGCTGCCCCAGTCAGTCCGAATCAGCCCCTATCAGTCCGAATCAGTACGAATCAGTCCGAATCAGCCCCAATCAGTCCGAATCAGCCCCAATCAGTCTGAATCAGCCCCAATCAACCCCAATCAGCACCTCTTAGAACCACCTAGAACCACTCAGCACCACTTATCCCCACTCAGCACCACCTAGCACCACTTATCACCACTCAGCACCACCTAGAACCATCCAGCAAACAAACGATAAAACCTAAATAACTCCTGCAATCGACGACATATCGACCAACGGGCAACGGCATCGTGTTCCTGAGGTCATTTTACATCTAAAAATCTACTTTTAAAATTTTTTTAACACACTTGCATTTTTAAGGGATTTCTGAGATTCTATCAAATGGGAAGGCTAAAATAAGGGAATTTCAAAAATTCAACTGCCAATAACTCAAAAACCCGTGATCCGATTTGCATAAAAATTTACATGGGTATGTAAAATGACGTCCTCTTTACAATGGCG